>JAQIXI010000481.1:0-22961 GCA_034700165.1 Galumnidae sp. Gr-Ori-00277
AATGCTTTCATTTGGTTTGTCTATAGTTTTGCCGAAACTTATTTCAAAAACTCCTTTAATTCAAAACAAATTTTTCCTTAAATTAAATCGAAATCCATTTAATTATTATATGACTGGAATTATGGACCAATTAATCGATGAAATCAACTCAAATCACTTAAAGATAATAACAAAAATTCGTGATTTGGAACAAAAGATTCAGTTAAAGGAGTCATCAAATCAACCAAAAGAAGTAAAACATGTGTTGACTAAAGAAATCATTGAAAATGAAAAGAAACGACTCATCGATGAAAACAATGATTTGAAACTCGAAGTCCAGCGTTTGGTCAACACTTTAAATGAATTGGAGGCCAAACGGGACCTAAATTCTGCTTTAATTTGTGTCACGAATTCAAATAATGTCAACGGGTCTGACACTCAAGAAGTGACCGCTGAGAGCACTTCCCATCCAAAAGAGGATCAAAAATCATTAGAGAAATCCGAGACAAAACCCGAGAAGAAGTCTTCTAAAAAGGAACCGAAAACAAAACCCAATAAAAGTAATGCTGAAGACGACAAACCTTTAGATGTCTCCCGTCTGGACCTTAGAGTTGGCCGAATAATTGAAGCTAAACGACATCCGGACGCCGACACCCTTTATGTCGAACAAATCGATTGCGGAGAAGAGAAGCCCCGAACTGTTGTTTCGGGTTTAGTCCGATTCGTTCCGTTAGAAGAAATGCAGAACCGATTAGTCGTTGTTTTGTGTAATTTAAAGGCCGCTAAAATGCGAGGAATTCTTTCCGAAGCGATGGTTATGTGCGCCTCTTCTCCCGAAGCCGTAGAAATTCTGGCGCCACCGGAAGGCTCACTACCCGGAGATCGTGTAGTCTTTGATAAATATCCGGGTATTTTATGTCTGCCTTTTCACCAGAAAAATAACTTTTTCTTTAAATGATAGGAACGCCTGACTCTCAACTCAACCCTAAGAAGAAGATTTGGGAACAGATCGCACCTGACCTGAAGACAGACAATAACTGTGTGGCCGTATATAAGGGCGAACCCTTTAAAATAGAATCGAAAGGAGAAGTCAGAGCCAAATCATTAGCAAATGTTTCCGTCAAATGATTTAATTTAATATAAATTTACTGAAAAAAAATATTGAATTTCATTAAAAAGTTTTATTGGATTTAATATTTAATTAATTTGTGATTAATTTTTTTTTAATTTTTATTAAATATTAAATAAATGGGATTCGGCTTCGAATGCAATTAATGGCACAAAAGTCTTAAGATTAGAATAAGAATTATTCAAAAACCGAAACCGAATTTAAAAGTCACTCAAATTAAAGGTTAAACAAAAGAATTGAACGAAGAATTAATTAATTAAAGTATTTATAAATATTAAATAGAATATAAAATCATGAAAAGTAAGAAAAAAGTTATAAAATGAGAGAAAAAATGAGTGCGATTTCAAAGGAAAGAAACAAAAAATAGGAATTCGTTAATCTAAAAGTCGTTAATACAGTTATAATAAGCGTTTTTAATCACATTTAATGCAAAGAAAAGCATTTCTTTCCGTTAAACTCAGTTAAGGCACACAATATTTCGCTACAAAACAAACATTTGAGACTCAAAGCAGTGGAATGTCATGAATCGGAAATACGATTCCAATAAAATTTGAAGCACTTCTTCAGTGTCCTCTCAGTCTTTACATTAATTCTAAGAACCGAAAACTCATAAATTCTTAATTAGGATATAAGTAGAAAAACCAATCAATTAATTAACGAACGAATAATAAAATGACTTCTTTTCCAACAATTATTAGCCGATTATTAATATTAATAACAAAACTAAATAAATTCTTCTCTGAAATTAAAAAATTGTCTCTTTTTAAAGATAATCTTTTTTGGGTATAATTCTCTTTCCGGTCCACAGATTATTATGAATAATGAAGGCATCGATTGTCGCACTCAAGTGCTTCGTTTGAATTTCTGCGAAACTTTTTGAACCGGAATTATATCTGAAAAACAATTGAATAAGAAATGAGACAAAACTATTCAAATGAGATAATCAGATGACTTACTTATAGAAACGTTCGATTACTTCATTTGTTACAGACTTGGGTCCCGTTCCGTAAAGTTTTAACACTTCTTCGCGATCGGGATTATAAGTATAAATTGCTCTAAACTGAAGGCCAGCATTTCGGAACAGAATTAAAAAGTGCTTACTTTCGGAAGCATTGATTTGCTGTCAGAAAAAAAAACATTAAAATAAAGAATGAAATTTTCAATCTATGTTTACCTCTAAAACCTTTTTCTTAGTGTCCATATTGACAGCACCGGCCAATACAACATTTATTGCATTTGATATCAAAGTTTTGTTAGATTTTTGACTCGGTTTCACAAAAAGTTTGGGTCCGGTATATTCTGCGAATGTGGAACCGGCATCTGATGCACCGTCACTGGGAGGACCTCTAAATCGGGAGAACATAAATGGAGGAACGTGTGACCCATGACTTTGTGTCGGGGACGAGACATAGGCTGAGCTTTTAGAGTGACCAGACATTGCAGACTCTGGTCGGGAAAGGTTTGTATTTGAAGACATCATACAGGCGTCAGTTTCGTCAACAATTCGAGACTTATTGCAGTCAAGTGACGAATAGTCCTGAATATTAGAAGCGCTCACATGAAGTGATTTCGGTCGAGGCTTTTGTAAGAGTCGCTGTCGCGGCCTATTTAACACTAGAGTACTATTACTACGAACTGAGTCTTTTGATGAAATGGATCCGCCATTCTTTTCCATTTCTTCGGCAGCCTTTCGATGTCTGTATTGCTCTAAAATTTGTTGTCTTTTAACTCTTTCTTCTTCTCTCTTTCGTTCAGACATTTCACGTCTCATCCGTTCCTCTTCACGTTTTCGCGCTAATCCCTGTTCTTTTTTAATCCTTTCTGCTTCTTGTCGTTCCCTTCTTTTGAGTGATGCCAACATAATTGACTCCTTTTTCTTCGCCATTTCTAATTCACTGCTGGGGTCGGGATTTACTAAATCAGCTCCGATTACAAACCCGACGCCCGGAGAAGAATTAAGTTTTTCTTGCGATTCCGATAATTTATGAAGGCTTCCATTTAAAGCATTTGTAGAGTTGGAGTGGTTGTGCTGTTCTTGTGCTGAAATATTGGCTGACTTGAGTTCACGTCTTAGTTGCTGTTGAAGTTTAACGTGTTTTGGTTTGAGTCCGGGTTTGACTGCTTTGGGCTTTTGGTCGCTTCCGAATGATATAAAAAACGATTCTGTAGTTTGGGACGGATCCCCTGCTGTTGAACCTTCTTTTGTTGTGGAACCGCTCGAAGAACTCTTATTACTTCTTTCATAGTTATTGAAACCTTCATCAGAGTATTCGCTGACTACAGAACGCGTCGGAGAGTTGTGTTCAGGCATTTCTTGAGACATCAGCTTGGGTTTCATTACCCGAAAAGTGCGACCCATAGCGGGCTTAGAATTGGGGGAAAACATTTGAAATTGTTGTCTCTCATAATCGTCATAAATCTGTTGCTGAGGAACTGTTGGTATAGGCATCGGCTGAGAACTCATATAATATGCGTTTGGGTTTTGAGCGATCATCTGATGGGTCAAAACCTGTTGTGTCATCTCATGTTGACTCATCTGATGATTTGCTAAATGGTGTGGCATCACTTCAGGAGCACTCATCCGATGGTTAAGCAACTGATGGTTCATCATTTGATTGTTGATAACCGGATTGTTGTTTATTTGATGGGGAAATGTATGTGTGTTCATCACTGGAGGAGCAATCATTTGGTGATTCATCTGTTGTGGCATTTGGTGATTCATTTGATGATCTATTTGATGGTTCATTTGATGGTTCATCTGATGGTTTATCTGATGGTTCATTGGATGACTCATATGATGGCCAACCATTTGATTTTTGATAATTTCGGGTCCAATCATTGTATTATTTATAATTTGAGAGGACATTTGATTTTGCATTTCCTGATTGGATAAAGTCTGGGGTCCATTCTTATGGATAACTCTAAGGAAGGCTTCTTTGCCAATGTTCTGTCGACTTGATTTCCACTCTTCTTCAGCGGTTTGTCTTTCGAGTTCTATCTTTCTTCGTTTCTCTTCGAGTTTAAGTCTAATGTTATGGACCTGAGATGCGATCTCTGAATCGACACAATTGTTATCTTCGGTCGAAATATTGTTTTCATTGTCTTCTAATAACGAATCGATTGAATCACTTTTACTTATTTGCGATAAACCAGTTCTTGAGTTGTATGCCGTTACAAGTGGTCGTCCGTTACTTCCATCCCCAATCAGGTCACTGTCCTGTAAAAAGAATGGCTGTTCGTTGAGGGCTGCACTCGAAGTGTAATTTTTTGTCGGATTTTGTGAAGAATTTAAATTTCGAAAACTCGTAGTATTGGGTGAAGTGTTGAGCGAAGGGTTTGGCTTAAGAGCTGTCGGTTGTGGCAAATGATTGTTGTTATGCGACGTTTTCTCATTTTTATGCAAATACGCTATATTTATGGTGGGCTCAGAGTCCGCCACTAAAGTTGTTTTTGAATTATTTAAAGTTAATTTACCAAAACTAGTGGTCGATGCCGTGGAAGAAGTATTGGGTGCACTGGGAGGTAATGGCGGTGAATCTGTTCCTAAAATTATTGATGAATTCATTAAATTTTGTTGATTCAATTTTCCAGAACCTCTTCTGTTTGTGGGCGCACTCGCAGTACGTTTGGCAGCACTCATATTATTTTGGGCTAATTGTGAAAAATAATCGGCTAATTGTGACGAAGACTTCCCACTCGAGTCGTGATTATTATAATCATCCGATTGTTTGAGCGGAGAATTAGAGAGAATCACATCGTTTTGATCGCAATCATAGTTCGAATCACTTTCTCGAAAACTCTCTCTTTTATTGTTTGTTGAAAAAGAGTTCATTGAATTCAGACCCGTTTTTAGTGGCATTTTTTGTTGAGTTCTATCAACTGTCCTGTCGTTTATCATCAGTAGTTCCGGCGATAATTCGTTTTCTATCGTTTTGAGGTCAATACCAGAAAAATAACGCGTTAGCTCTTCGTCTTCATCTGAAGGGTTTGGCGCAATACTTTTGTGGCGATTAGAGTGTTTGGCGCTCGACACTGATCTTCGAGGTGTTCTGATGGGGGTCGAGCCATTGCTATGCTGTTCGAGTAAATGTCTTTCATCCACCCACGAAGAGTGTTGTAATGACTTGGCCTTCATCTCTGCGGGCGTCGGCAGATCCGGATAACACAACCCATTATGGCTTTCACTATCTGTCTCGTAATCCATAGCGGGCTGTCGGACACAATCGGCAACTTTTATTTCAAACAAATAAAGCAGATCCGCAACGAATGCCAAGACATTTGTCTGAATGGGTTCGTGAAGATATAGAAAGTCTTCTAAACTAAGAAAACAACAGTTGAACGGAAGCTTCTCTTCACAAAAGAATTGAACCAATTGTAGGTTATATATAGAGTCAGCCAAAGACATGTCTTTGTTTAAACATATCTCCTGCCATTTCAGATGATCCGGACAATAGAAACTAAGCAGAGCTGCCAGACAGCAACCGTCGCTCAGGTCTGTTAACTCTTCTAACATTGGAAGAGGAGGGATTGGCTCATTGCGAGTGCTCTCATTCTCACTCATGTCTTTTTGCATAACTTGTTTTAGTTTTGCACAGCATTTGTTAATCCAAAATATCGCCACTTCTTCCAAATCTTCCGGAATCTCATCCTCTTCCAAATATGAAAAGCGGGCCACGACTTCGGCCACTTTTTCAGGGATTAACACTTCTTTTATATACAAAGTCATTATGGCTTCAATTATAACCATATGAGCGCTCTATTGATAAGAGAGTCATAAAAAAGAGTCAAAAAACCAATAAAATTATGAATTAATTAGAGATAAATTAATTTTAGGAAACATTCCAACAAAAAAGGGATGAAAAGCATTAAAAACTCAATTCAGAGCAGATCTTAATCTTTAGACCGGATTACATGACATACCATTTTAATGGGCGCGCTTTGGATCAATACTGTCTCTGTAAGGGAGGCGTCATTCGGCTCAACCATATAAACGCCTTTCCTCTGAAGAATTTGCATAATTCCATAATGATTTAGACAATTATAATTGGGATCAGAATAAATGTTAGCCAACGCCAGACAGTAGAGTTCGGCTGAAGCCAAGTGTTGGATAATTTGTGGCTTAAGTCTATCCTTTTCTTCGTGGTCTTTATAAAACGGTTCCTTCAGGTCAGACGGAATCTCATTGTTATAGGCTTTGGAGAGAAGCCATAAAACGGATGCCCTCTGTTTTGCCTACAAAACAGACACAAACACTGAGTAAAGATATGCCAAAAGTTTGGCAAACGGTTCCCACTTTGAGTTCATTTAACTCATCAAAAAAAAAACTTATTCCCAATTCATCAAAAAATCTGTCAAATTATGGCTAAATTAATGTCGTAATAATTACCAGTTCCAGAGCCTGAGCCAAATCCATTGATTCTGTCCTATAAGCCATTCATATCTAAAATGATTTTGAATTTATTGCTTTCGTAACAAAAAATAAATATAAAACACAAAAAAAATCTAATCTTTAACTCATCGAACACTAACTCAGAGGTAGACTTAGGGATGACTAAGGGGTGTCTAAGGGGTGACTAAGGGGTGGGGTTTTGGCTTTTAAATCACAGAATAGCGACAGTCAACTGATGGCTCAAAATTGATAGCTTTGCTATGGTTCCATTAAAAGTATCTAGGTTAAGTCATATCGATGCCAAAACTCATCACAATTCCGGTTAAACTAAACTTTATATTATTAGAAACTAAAAATGAATAAAACGACCATGCTAATATCTCATTACTCATTTAAATGGAATTTAAATGAAGAGTATAGCCAAGAGTTAGGCCATTTACTTATCTGAAATGTTTTGAGATAAGGCTATAAAAGTGTCACTTCAGTAATGGGTTAATCCGGTTATAACAGCCATAATTGAGTGTCAATTATGAGTCAACGGTTCAACTCTTAATCAATAGATTGGAAATTAGTTTTACCTGAATATTATCCGTTGAATCGTTTTTCATATTAAATAAATCTATTTATTTATTTTAGAGACAATGAGTTGTTTCACAATTAGTCGATAAATGAGATTAAAAATCAAAAGAATTAGGAAAAATCGGTGAATGAGGTCTCCATTACACCAATAATTGTTGTTATTATTTACTCATTGATTGTATTCACTTCACTGTAATGTGTGTTATGTGTGATGTGTGGGTCACTCAATAGACACGTCTTTTTACTTTCACAACAAAATTTTGAGCCCATATTTGGTCCGTCAATAAGTTAAACCTTTTTGAGCGAAACACTGTTTTTTAGATCAAAACTTCTTGAAACTAACCTTGGTTATAATCAAGCGCTTATTTCCAATACAATCAGCTCGTGATCCAGACCTCATTTAGTAAATAATTTGGAAAAACTTGTAATTTTTGGCGTTAACAAGGTCACTATACCAACGATCATTAATTTCTTACCACAAACAACATTATGTATTAATGACCACAAATTCTTTAATAAAATTAAGGCTCAAAAACCTGTTCTTTAAAAATTGAGAGCATAACCCCATCCAAACCTCTTTTGACGGTAACAGTGTTTTTGAGGATAAACTCATTCATAATTCAGGTTTTCTACGGTTTTGCAAATCTATTGAACGGCAAAACAAATTTACGGCACGTTTTTTATAGTAGAGATCTCTGACGTTATATCAAACCCGTTGTCATAGAAATTGACAAATAATGAACAGAATTGCATCTCATTATGACATTATGTTTGTCTCCATAGTAACCGACGCTTAACACTCACACAAGTCTAGTCTTAAGAGGTGTTAATCAGACGTGTATTTAGTGTCAGTTCCTCTACTTTTCGGCTTTTATTTCAATTTAGTCTAAAAAACATGAATTAAACACATCTTATCTTAATTTTATCTTTGATTTAGTCTTTCATTGATTTTATCATTTGGTTCGAGAGTTGGCCCTAAGAAACAGAAATAATTGATTGTCTTAAGTGTCAGTCAATTGAAAGCTTTAATTACTTTCGTTTTCATTGTTTTCGTCATTTGTTTTGTCAAAAATTAATGAAAAGTTGACAAAAATATGAATATTTTGAGTCAATATTTGTCTCTCGTATTACTTCTGGCGATCGATAGTCTCCCGAAATGTTTGTGTCAAAAGCACTACCAGTTTGTGAGCTGTGGTTCAGTCGTTAAACTTCAAAACACTAATTATAACGTAAGACTTCACTCACATGACGTGAAATATGGTTCCGGTAGTGGTCAGCAATCGGTGACCGCAACTGATACTCAGGAAGACATTAATAGCTATTGGGCTGTGAAGGGAAAGTCTGATAGACAGTGCGTTAGGGGACAACCTATTGATTGCGGGGCTGTTGTCCGACTGCAACACATTCAGACAAAGAAGAACCTCCACAGCCATCACTTCTCTTCACCCCTTTCTAACAATCAAGAAGTGAGTGCTTTCGGTGACAAAAACGGTGAGGGAGACACCGGTGACAACTGGACTGTCGTCTGTTCCGGTGATTACTGGGACAGAACACAAGACTTCAGACTCAAACACGTCGACACTGAAATGTGAGTCCAATCACTTGTTTCAGTCATATTAATGTTATCCTCCAAATCAGGTGGTTATCAGTTTCGGGTCACACATATGGCCGACCCATTAGTGGTCAGATGGAAGTGATCGCAACTTCATATCCAGAGAGAGCCAGTTATTGGAAAACACAGGAAGGAGTTTATGTCAAACCCAGTGATAGAATCGATACACCAAAAAGCGATATATTGGAAGACACGAATCACGACGAACTATAGACACAATTATGACAATATAGCTCAGAATAGATCCATAGATGGCTTTCATTTAATTTAATTTAAATTTTTTTATATACATTTCTCACAAATAATTCAATTTTTGAATTTGATTTCATTAAAAATATATTTGAGTTATGTTTTCAATAAGAAATTAGATATGTTTTAGACGTCCAGTGATTTCGGAGCTCTGATTTGACGTCCGGTTCGGGTCGCGCTCTGACTTATAACAGTCGGCATTTCAGAGATTCCATAACTCAGTCCGTAATGGCGTTCGGTTTTTGGGGTTTGATTTTGATTCAAATTACCGGTGCTATCATTCGATCCGATAGAAAGGGTTGAATTTGAGTCTGGGGTCATATCTTCTGATTTATTCCTTTCGAAAGTCATTGATGGTAGGGTTGGCTCAGAGGATGTGTTGGGAATGAATTCGAGCTCTTTCTTTGGTAGTGTGAGCAGAGGTTCTGGTTGTCGAGGGATCGATATAATAGGTTTTATTGGAGTCGACTCTTTTATGAAGAGTTCGGATGGTTTCTGTTCAGATGCCATCAGTTTCTTATCAATTTGTTTAGGCATTGTTGGGATGGCATCTGGTTTAGACTTCTTTCTGCCGGGTCTGCCTTTAGTTGTGTTGGACTTACGCTCGCGCTCTCCCTCCCGATTAGCCGGTCGTTTACGTCGAGGTTTTGGAATAGCAGTGACTCCCTTTTGAAATGAAATGCTTTTGTTTGAACCCTTATTTGGCGTAACTCGAGAAGGAATTGGCATTGGATTAGCGCTTGGGTTCAGTACATTAGCGACGAAGTCGTGAATTTCATCAGCGATACAGCGGTCGACCATCGCTTGTGTAATGCCTTCGAACTTCTTTTTACTGCTCGAAATAAAAAGACGATCGTTTGCACCGCCGATCACTATAAGACCCGTTTCTGTTTTTGTGATGCGTTCTCTAAAGTCTTCCATATCATCAAGAGTTGCCATGGTGGAATTCTGTCCGATTACAAATAAAGTGGGAACAGTTGTTTCTAATAAAGGGTCGTCCAAATCTCCTCTGAAGCCATTGATAGCTGTCAGTGGAAAACCCAAACAAATGGTTGCCGTCACATCTGAAACGTTGTCGAGTGCGCAGTGGGCAGCTATTAGAGACGAGTGACCGAACCCGACCAGGACTAGAGGTCTGCCCTCATTGAAAGTTGTTTTACACTCTTTTATTTTGTCCCGAACCGAATAACGAATTTCATTAAGGAAGTCAACCACCGGTTCGTGCGGTCGGGAAATAGCGCTAACAGTTATAACTTTTCCTAAAGAGCCGAACAAATTGTGGAAATGTTTCATACGATTAGATGTCATCTGATGAGGGATTTGGGGACCGTTCGGCACAATTAGAAACAGTGGACTTCCATTAATACGTTTCTAATAAGAAATTATTTAAAATTATGTTTTAATTAAAATTTTAATAAAATTACGGGTTTGTAGTTATTGAGCATCGATTGGATCGGATCTGATGTTTGCCATTTGAAACGCGACGAGTCTTTTGGCGGAACATAAAACTTCTCGATTAGAGTCGGGATCTATCGATCGATTGAATGACAATTAGTTCAAAAATTAATAAAATGATAGTTATGTTAGTTATGGGCTTTTGGTCTGAGTTAGTCTCCAAACATAACAATTGAATTTAAGAAAAATTAAATCAATTTTATGTTCCCTTCAATAGTGTCACCACATTCTTATGAGTAGTGTCCGAAAGTGAATCATTGTTTTAACCTTGGTGTTATGATAAACTCGTGTTTTTAATTTGAATTAACTAAACTAATTTTGAAATTTTAACTAGTTTATAATTTTAACTAGGTCATTTATGTTTCCAAGGGTTAGACACTGGTCATAATAACGACCCCTGACTTTTGCTATGATGTGAGCATTAAGGGATACCTTAGTTCTAAGTATTTGCAACGACTCGTGATATGGGGATAGAAAGAGTGGTCCGATGTATTCGTTAAGAGTGTTGTTGAGCCACGAAATAAGAGCCAAATCCCAACCGACGGCCGCAAACAAATGTCGGAACTTTGTTGCCGTCCTTTCGATTAGATTTCGCTTAAGAATCACTTCATTTGGAAGCGATTCATATGAAAGTCGGGCCAAACGGTCTGACTGTAAGATTTTCATCGTTTGTGTCCACAATTTGTGCATTTGTGGCGTCCATCCAGTCTTTGACGGAGTCGTCAATTCATTGCTTTCAGTTAAAGTAATGGTTGTCTTCTGTGAATTGATTTCTCCCGTATTTACAACAATCGGAAGAGATTTAGGCTTTTCGAGAGTCAGGACATCGACTTCATTGTTGTCGTTGTAGTCATATCTTCGGAAGTGTTTCGGAAAGTTTTTCATAAAAAGAAATTTCGCGGCTTTTGCTCTGATCTGTGCGTCCGGATGTCTGTTCCACGGCTTTGCATAGTTGTGGTCGATATCAATGACATTAAATCTCTTTTCCTGACCACTCAGTCTCTGGAGATAAGTCTGAATTGACTGCGAATTCAGATAATTATGGAAATTATCTGCAAATGTTTCGGATGTGTTTTCGTTTTTCATCACTGATTTTGTGACAATAATTGACACAAATATTCATAAAATGAGTTCTCATCGAAATAATCGATGATTTATATAATCAATTAAATGATTAAATTTTAATCATTAAAACCTTAATTCAAATTAAATTAAATTTACTTTTCGGCGCAAAAAATAAGAGATTCAATAAAACACTTCAAAACCATTTTTTGTCGCAAATGTTATTTTTTTTTTTGAAGTAAAGTACAAATAATTGAAATAATCTGTTCTCTTAAAACAATTCTAAATAAATATAAAATGTCGACAACAAAAAATGTCACAATCAATGTGAAAGTCTTTAACAGTCTTTAACCACGTCTTAAGAGACATCTATTGGTTTGAACTAATAGTTCTCAACTTTTAGGAAATTCAACCTGACTAGAATATTGGCCTAGATTCTATTTCATAAAATATTCTTTTAAATAAACTATTTAATAGACATTTATAATAATAAATACCTGAAAATCTTTAGTTATAACTTGAATATAAGGTTATGTCAGCAGAACTTAAATTATCAGAACTAAATCGCATATCACTTACTGTTATAAATTCCTTTCTAAAGTAGTTTCTGGAGTTAAGAAACACAACAATTCATTTAATTAAAATTTGTTTTAACTGAAAGCCTTCGAAACATTGCATTACATTCACTACAAAATCCAATAAAAAACAATTTCGAATCGATTTTAAGTCGATATTTTCCATACATTTCATTTGCAATTATTTTAACCAAACATTTAAGGAATTGAGTATAAGATATACTCATTATGTAATAATATTATGAATAACCTAGGTAATTAATTGGTTATCAATGAATGTCAATGACTATTGTGTTGAAGTTTATTCAAAATTGTTATCGGATTGCAATTTGTCGGACACTTTTAGTTTTGAAAGTGAACCGAATCTGATTCTAGGTTTGAGGCACTTCTAGAGTGAGAGAACCTCCCAATGTTTAGAGCAGTGCGTTGTGGAGAGCCCGCAGCCAATCATTAGAGAACAGTAGGCAGTTCTTTACTGACACTTGTTATCAAAGAACATAAGAATATTGTGTTCTTAGTTCGAGTTCGAGGATAGCAAGTCATTCGAAAATATGAACAAGACAAATCAATACATCCAAGCTTACAATGATACCGACTATTCTTTTAAAATAAGTCAAATGTCCAGTGAAGAGGTTGAATGTGAACTCATCTTATATTCTGGAAATTCTACACTAAGAACAGGTAAGACTTGTCTTCATTACTAATTGTTTTTAAGTTTACAACTCTTAAGGAATAGTTAACTATTTCTTATATTTCAACTATTCTTTAGTGTCACAAAACATGACTTTAAAGCAATTATTCTAAACAATATTTTTTGTAGAAAATCTTAAATATTTAGTTGTTTTCAGTTTATTTTTAATGTAATTAATAAACGGAAAAATTTTGAGGACATCTCTATATCTTTCAATAGTTTTTATATTCATGTAATTCATATAAAAATGCTTTTAATGAATGAAATTTGTCTTAGAATATGACATAAATGAAGTTAACTAACGGCTATTTCACATAATTTTATGAATTAAAGGATGTTTTCATTCACAAAATGTCAATAATTTGAGTCTTATTTTTATAAAAGCATCAGATTTTAAGTTAATTCACTTCAATATTATATAAATAAAATAATTTCTAGAATTTTAAATATCATTAATAAAAGATATGATTATATAAACGAATATTACTCTAATTTTAGATATATTTTGAAATTTTCTGCAAATTTAGAATTTTAAATAAATTTTCAGAATGACCATGACTAAATTCTAGGTTAATCTAAAATTATTTTGTGTTTATATTCTTTAAAATCAGTTTTAAAATTTTCTTTCAATAGATTTCAAAAAGTTTTTCTTTAAAAATAAAGTGAAGAGTAAATTAGCAAAATTAGGAAAAATATGACATTTGTTTTGATTGAAGTGAAATCATTTTTTAAAAAATAGAGTTTAGAAAATCTATTAATATTTGTTGAGTAGAGAAACGACAAGAAATGTTTGGTTCTATTAATTATTATAACAGAAATTTTCTTATTTTTCACGAAATTTGAGTTTCATTATTGCATTAAATTCTCTTTTTTTACTCGGGAATAAAATGATGAAGGTGGTATTGCAACCATTTTATAATTGACTAAAAATCTTTCTTTTGTCAATTAATTCCAGAGTTATAGTCATTTAAGTGATGGCAAAAACATTTTCTAATTCAATGGATTTCAGTAGAAATGATTTCCGAGAGTTTGGAAACATTTTCACCTCAGAATTACTCGACATCAGAGCCGACTCTGGCTTTTACTGGTTTAAAGTTTTTGAGTAAAATCATAACCTATTCTCAGATTGAATGTGAATGTTTATTAGTTGTTTAACCTTGTTTATCTACTGCAAAATGACATTTCTACAATTTCACAGTGTCATAGTCTCAGAAATAGATTTGAAACCTGGACTATCACTATAACTATGTAATTATATAACTTTCTTTGTGTGGCTTTTTGTGAAATATTTTTGTGACATATATTTCACATATATTTCAGTTTTATACTACTTCTGGTATTATATGATTTAAAGCCTATAAAAAATTGGATTAATGTTAAGAATCGGTACTAATTTTCTCTAATAATAAAAGATTTTAGAGCACAACATCGAATTTAATCTTGTAACTAATATGGTCTAAATCATCTACCGCTGTATTTATAAAGCTGGTCAAACATATGACAAATTCTCAGCCATTGAAACCTCTATTTCTGGGAGTTAGCACTTGTGAAAAGGGAAGGGAAATACACCTTTCAATGAATAGTTTCAATGGGAATTCACCAAAAAAATGATTGGAATTCAAATGAATTGATTTCTGTTTTTTAAATAAATACTAAAATAGATTCGATTAGTTAAAAGTCAACTTTGGCTAACCTTCAACTATTTACAACTGATTTCCAACTCATTTAATATAAGAGTTGAAAATCTGGTTCTTTTTCCTACTTTTTTGTCTAATTCTTGTTTAAAATGATTCAAACGTTTTCTCGATTTGTGTTTATAAGTCGGACTTTTAATCAATTGATTTCATGAACTAATTTGATAAATGATTTGCTATTTTATACAAATCCTCATCGATTTGTTTGTTAGTGTTTTAATCGCTCTATTTTTTAATAATCACTTATTTTTAATTAAAGTTTCGTCAAAATATTGTTTAGACACTAAACTTCTCTCTCTTATCCATTATTTATAAACAAACAGACGTTTACTTAATTAGAAAAATAGCAAAAAAATACATTTATATTAAACAAAATGACTTCTAAAGTCTTATTTGTATAGAAATTTTGCAAAAGAGTTAATAAAATATTAAAATTTCAATATTTAAGAATTAATTGGGAAAATAGTTTAGAGCTGTGTTTAGCATTAATTTAGGGAAAGTTATTCAATGGTAGTTCGATGTCCTGAGGCTTTTGATCAACAAATTGTTCACAAATCTATTGAATCGAAAATAAAATCTATTTTATCCAAAATAGAGGCAAAAATTTCAATCAAATTTTATTTAAGAGTGAATTACTTTTTCCAAATCCAATTTCCTCAGGTTCAATTATGTTTGCATAGATAAACAGTAGCGTTCACACAGAATAAGCTCTAGACTCTAGAGTCCAGACTATTTGAAACTGAGGTCTAATTGATTTTTTTTCCTAAACAGAATCACAAATTAATATTAGATTAAGTTGAGGTCTAAAACAAGTTTTTGACTTTTGATTATTGCATTATTTCATTGCCAACAATTCATTGACTTTTGTTTAATTACTATTTTTTTGTGTATTCTTTTCATTTTAATTAGAGTTCGAACACAATATCTATAATTCATTTATTAAGAAATAGATATTAATGAGGGAAAGAAATTAGACAATTCTAGAAGAAAAAAATTCCAAACAAGCTAAAATATATGTTGCAAATTGTGTTAACAAGACTCATTTAAAATTCTATTAAATATTCAACAATTATTAATAGAATTTGTATTACAATATAGTTTTCAATATTCAGGGACATCTTAAATGTCACTTACATTATCACAAAAAATTGTTATATTATTATAGACTCTATAATATAGAGGGAATAAATAATTCTGTGCCGGAATTGTATCTCAAAATAACAGTATTAACACTGATATACATTATTGTGTCAACTAATGTAAAAATGTTTAAATCATTTAAGGGAAAGGGATTTGAATAATAAGAACCTCTGAAAGTATCGAATCTTTTATTTATTTGTTTTGATGTTATTTTTCAAACAAATACTACAAAAAATTTAATTAAAATATTTATGATACCATTCGAACAGTTTTTTGATTCAATTGTAAAATTTGAGCGAAGAATTAGATGAACTCAAAAGTAATGAAATAAAGTAACTCTACTCGACTCTATTCAAGGCTTTTTTTGCAGTGATTTTCCATTAAATTTATTAAATTGAGATAACTTTGAAAAAACATTTTTTTAGTCGAAGAACTTTTTCAAATTAAATGGGTTTTCATTATTAAACTAATTTCCGGTTATCACTAATAAAGTGATATTAAATTATGATCAGAGATATAGGGATGGGTTTATAGACCAGAGATGTCTTTATAAGAGATACCGACAAATTGCTCAGTTATTATCAGATCCCTTTAGTATAACATTTTATTGACTTTTTTATTAGTCTCTTAAGTTTTTTATAACTATTTGTTTGGTTATTCCAATGAATAAATGGGTGCTCTCAATATGTCTTCAAATTTGTTGACATTTTTGACATTATCGCCACTTTTTCTCAATAAAATCGATAAATAGTCTAAAGTTAGAAATTATTTGAGAGAATTCTTATTCATTTAATTGGCAATAATGAGTGCAAACCGTCTATTCCAGAGCTGAAGACAGACCTTTTAAGCCATCAATATATCACTTATGCATTTATATGACTTTCGATAACCGGATCTAATTCTTAAGGGAATTCCGGACACACGGTTTTTAGGTGAGCGTTAACTCACGTCAACTACTTATCCAACCATTAAGTTAATGACAGAACAGTTAACAACAAAATAAAGAAAACATCAGAAAAAACGAATTTTTTTTCAAATTAGTGTCAATTGAATCGATATAATAGGAAATAGAGTTATAATAAAGAATTAATGTGTAAACAAAGTCATCAATAATTTGTTTCTAAAGGCAGTGAAACGGCTTATCAACCATTAGTTAGTTTTTGATTAATAATGAAAATATGTATTTAGAAATGCATTCATTTTTTTGAAACAAAATTCAGATAAGTTTTGTTTACCATATATTCTGTTTATTTTACTCAAAAGCTATTTATTAATAACTAATTTTAGAGAATATAACGAATACTAACTTAATATTATTCGTAAAAAAATTATTAATAAGTGATGAGAGACTCAATTAAGTGAATGAAAAGTAAAGGTTTTGTGTCGTATTTCTTAATAATAGAATATATGATCGCTTAGACTCTATTGAAAAGAAATTGAGAGAATCACTAGAAATTCTTTGCCTTTAATTTAATAGAGTTTTGAACAGAGTTTCAATAGGAATACCACTCTATATCTTATGTCTATTCCTCAGTAATTGATTTTGTTATTGTTGACGGTTTTATTGCATACAATTTACCGTTTGTTCCACTACTCATTATTGTTCTCCAAAGACTATTCTTAATAATGAGTGTTGGCCACCAGCCATGTGCATAGGGAGGAGTGCAGGATATCTACAAATTAGTTAAGGAAAGACATTTATATATAGTTGATATATTGACTAATGTCCTATTTTTCTGCTCATTTGTTAACCATTTAATCAAAACCAATGCTTAAACAATCAAATTCTGGTGACTTCAATATCCCTTCAATGGATATGTAACAGTTGGAAGAAACCTATAAAATAATCTTGCACATCTTCGAAATCCAATTATATTAGATTTTTATAAATAGTTTCTTTGATTAATGAAATTCAGAGCTATTATTCAACATTTGCTGCGAATGTATTTGTATTCAAAGAAATCAGAATTAAATTAAAATAATTTATTTTAAAATAATGTCTCAAAATTGAAAGAAAAGTCTATAAACCGTTAAAAAAGTAATTTTTATAAAATAATCCAAAATAAGTCTTCAGAGAAAAGCGATCAATACTTCATTTTTAAGATGTTTTTCACTAATAAACCAAGGTTAAATTGCTACATTTTCAAAATAGTTACTCAGGTGAATGAGTAATCGTTAGCACAAATTTTAAATTCCCTAGAATTTCTTACAATTGAGAAATGGGGGTAAACTTATGGGGGTCAGCCCTCAACTTATTATAATTGAAAATCTAATACAATTGAAAATATAATGACTCGTCATATTATTTAATCGCACCTTGGCATTAATAGGTGACCTTTCACTGATTAATTCTAAAAATCATTAAATTATATAACTATCTATCAAATAGTGTTTTAACCTTAATTAAAGTGGAACGACCTATAATTCACTACTAATTCCTGAGTTAATTAAATAAATAAGCCGTCAATTATTCTCCAATGAATTCATTTTTGTAATCATTCAGAAACTGTTAGACTTTCAGCAATTGTAGCACTTTTTTTGGTTAAATCAGCCCTAAAAATGATTTATTTTCAGTTAATTTTATTTTTGAAACAAAGGGTCCATTTCTCGTCACTTAATGTTTTTTTGTGGCCAAAGCGACAATTAATCCCAGGACCACATTCTTGTGATGCACTCATCATTCAACTAACATTAGATGACAGAACTCAATCTTATTACTCTCTTTGTATATTATCCTCAATTGATCCATACATTTACCTTTCATTCTTTGCCAGACAATTGTTAGAATCTTTTGTATCCAGTAATCCCTTCAACTACTTCTCTATTATGTATTTCTTCGATGTAATTACATGTGAACTGTCCGGTCATCAGAAAAGTCTATCTCTTTCTCTGTTAATAGTATTTCTCTTGAATTAAGTTTAATATTTAGTTTTCATTTTCTTATAACTCTTTGAAAAGGATTTGTCGAATAAAAGTCGGATTCAATGACTAAATTCCAAAACATTTCTATTTATAAATCAAATAAATAATTCGTCTCTTATTTATAGATAAGAAATGATTTAATAATTACTATGAATTGATGTTTACTATTCATATATTACTACTGTACTTACAACTACCTTGCTCATTTCTAATGATAAGAATGAAACATTTTATAAACTTTAATTTCCTCTCATCTGATAATCATTAAAAACACTAATAATATGAGATTTAGTGACCAGTGCACTGTTGTCTGCCTTTCATATCCTGCTAACCTTTCATTTCAAGTAAATGAACTGCAGTTTATTCGCACTTAATTTGAATGAAAACTACAGAATATTCAATGGTATCACTAATTCTAAGAACTTTCAATACAAACATATTGTCAGCGAATGTCAAATATTTTTCAAAATTATTTAACTTTTAATAAATTTTTTTACAAAACGGTATTAAAGTTTTATGAATAGCACAGAATTAAGAGGAAAATTTGTAACAAGAATAAATAATTTTTCTATTGTATTCAAATAAAGACTAAAAGTTTAATCTTTTTAGAAATACTATTGAAATTGTGTGAAGATTAGATGAAAAGAAAATACAGACTCTTGCCAATAAGGTCAACAATGTTGACTCAACAATCAATAAGGTCAAATCACAGATAAGATCAACCAAATATCAAAACCAAATCTTATATAAACAATAGTAAAAATTGTCCATAAAGTCAACAAAACTGATATTGTCAACGATTTTTCTGAAGCTAAATGGGTTAACCTTATTGACAACCGTCTGTATATCGGAAGAGAATTCCTTTGATTAAAGTGACATAAATTTAATACAAAGTAATTGAATCGATTTAAATATATAATGGATTGTATCGTATATTAATGTTTTCCATTATTACGAATCTATTGTTTATTTTCTTATTGCGGTTCAAATAATTGGCACTAAAAACAACAAAATATGTGATAATTGGATTCTAAGACAGTCTTATATTTAATTCATATCCAATATTTCCATTCAAATAAATCAGTTGTTTATGAGACTATTATACTGTCTTTTGGTTTGTTTTGCCAATAGTCGAGTGTTATTCACCCGAAATGTTCAACACTTAAGTCTCTTTCTCTTAGAGATATTCAAACCTTAATTACATTTTGAATTCAGTAGAAAAACGACTGCAAAACATTTCTAACGGAATTCAAAATTATTTATTTATTTTTTGTCGTCAAATAAATTAAATTCTCTGTCCATTGAATTAATGCATTTCAATGCAATTCTTAATTGAATTTCTTTGAACAGATCCTACAAAACAGTATTGCAATACAACTTGGGATCGGGTCTCGTGTTGGTACGAGACATATGCCGGACAGTTGTCTGTAATTCCCTGTTTTTCCAAATTTAATGGCGTCCCATATGATACAACACGTAAGTGGAAGTGAACTTGGACAATTAGCTATTTTATATACAATGAATTATAGAAAATGCATCTCGCTTATGTCATTTGAATGGTACCTGGGCTGAGAGGGCCGACTATGACAAATGTAAACCATTAACACCAGACTATGAAATACTTAAGGTTTGCTGAGAATTGAAATTATCGGAGCATTAAATTCTATTATGATTTTAAAGAACATATGGGATGCGAAAGAGGCGGCCACCATATACTATGTCGGTTATGGCATTTCACTGATCGCACTGACCATTGCTTTGTGGATATTTTTATATTTCAAGTAAAGATCTTTTAAAATGAATTCTTATGATAATTGCTTTCTATTGACAGAGACTTGAGATGTGTTCGAAACACAATTCACACAAATTTAATGATAACTTATATGTAATTATAATAAAAACTGATTAAATCAAAACGAAAGTGAATTGAGTTATGTTTTTAGGCTCATCGCTATTTTCTGGATCATCACAGATAGACTTCATTCAAACCCCTCAAACTTCTCTAATAGAGTAAGGAATAATCAATGACTAGTGGCTATAATCGAGGTAAATAATTAACTTTGTTGTATAGGCCTCGTGTGTGTTTACCATTTTCCTCACTTATTTAATGGGAACAAACTTTTTCTGGATGTTTGTCGAAGGACTTTACTTATACATTCTGGTCGTCAAGACATTCTCAATAGAATTGGTCAAAATTCACCTTTATACTTTCATTGGATGGGGTAATTTCTCACTAATCCTTATATCAAAATCAGTGAATCATATAATAAATCAAAAGTTGAAAATAAAAATAAGAGAAAAATAAAATAAATTCTGTTTTGGTTTATGTTTTCCAGTTTTTCTTATATAAGTTGATGGATGAGATTTTGAAGCAATTTTGTCGATAATGTTTTCGATTCACTGAAAAATATATCAAAACTATCAAATAGTTTAGATTGAAAACAAATACAGTAAAAGCTTTTTTTCTTCCTTAGAAAATTGCCTTGCTCACTTAATACATTCCAATAGGAATAACATTCACTAAGTCTTTAAATTTGATGTCTTTCTTCAAATAAACTCTTATAAAAAAATCTGATTTATAGATGCATTGAGTGGTTTCCAAAACGATCTGAGTTTCACTTATAATTCAATTATTTCTCAGGTCTTCCCGCGGCTGTAGTCATGGTTTGGGCTTCTGTTAAGGTCTACTTCACTCGGAGTGACGGACCGTACGGACCATCAGAGTATGCATTTATTAAATGAAAGAATTATAACTCATTCATAGAAATGAGTAAATTCTTCTCCAAATCACTAAAAGATCTGTTACTGAGATTCGAGAGAATACAATAAAAGTTATTTCGATAAATCAGTTGACATATTGTGACACAAGACTTATTTCATGGAAATTATCATTAATTTGCAGGTGTCCTTGGCAACTCAAAGACAACTTTGACTACATATTCATATGTCCAGTACTTCTCGTTCTTCTGGTATTTCATTTATATGACAATCAAATAAATTTTTGTGTCATTTATATAAAAAATTTATCCAATTTTTCTTACAAATGATAGATAAATATATTTTTCCTTGGTAAGATAATGTGGGTTTTGATAACAAAACTACGGGCGGCCACTACTGCCGAATCAAAACAATACCGGTTTGTTTTAATAACTGTTGAATAAATAAGTTTAACTAAATTATTGTTATTTTTTTTTGTTGGCATAACAGAAAGGCTGCGAAAGCGTTACTCGTATTAATCCCATTATTAGGAGTGGCTTATATGTTCTTTTTGGTCACTCCAACCCATTCTACCGCAAGAGTTATATTCCAATATCTTCAAGCGATTCTTGTGTCCACTCAAGTGAGTGATCATTGCACACAATTTTTGCAATGTTTGCAAAAATAATATATTTATACTTTTGAAGGGCTTTACTGTGGCTGTGCTCTACTGTTTTTGTAATGGAGAGGTATTTCCATTTGGAAGAACACATTTGAATATAAATAGAAATACTTTTGTAATAAATTTGTTTCTATTTTTAGGTAAGAAATTCAGTCAGACATCACTTCGAGCGCTTTAAACTGAGGCGAACATTACGCGGAGGGGAATATCCGGTCGGACAGCGAAACACCTTTGCTTTTCGTTCTCTAAGATATGGGGAAAATGTAAAACTTTACCGAACGAGAGGTGAGAGGGATAGGGGTTCATGTATTAGCTTTTCGACGACCACTACTTATGTCAGTAACAACTCAGCGAAGGCTCACAAAACTCATACCAACGGATCTGCCAATGATTCTGGTTTGGCCTACGGACCACTCACTGGAAGAAAACGAAGCGAAGAGGACACCCTCTGAACACAATCTCACTCTTTGATGACTTCACTCATAAATGGCATAAAACACATAATTCTCACTAATTATTACAAACATTAAGACTAAAGAAACAGAATTTCGAGTCAGATATCATTCATACGATTAAAGAATTTGCGAAAAGAATCAGAATTTCATAAATTCTTTGTTTTATAAACCATTGAAAGACAATTTGAAATTCATTTTCATTATTATAAGACTATTGTTTGCACATATGTTTCGTCTCAATCAATATTTCCAAGAATCAAATTCAATATTTACTTTGAGATGTTGAACAAGGAAAGATATTTTCAAAAAAAAGAGACATTAAAATGAAGGTGGTAATTCTTAATGGATAAACGAAAAACAATTATTATTAAATTAAACTTGATAATTATTTGAACCTAATTAGTTTTAAATATAATATAATATAAGAGATATATTTTTAATTTTTTGTTTTATTGCTATAATTTGTATAATTTTTTTGTAATTTTTTATTCGTTTCTGTAATTTGTTTGTCATATAATTTAATGTCTTAAGAGTTTAAAAAAATGAAATCTCATTAAATAAATGTCTAATTATTCTTCTAATCCTTAGCTCTAAACTAAAAATTAACTTTTCTTTTATATTACATTAATTTTGATTGTTTTGTGTCGCCGT
>JAQIXI010000482.1:0-22956 GCA_034700165.1 Galumnidae sp. Gr-Ori-00277
TGTCTCAGACTTGCCTCAGACTTGTCTCAGACTTGCCTCAGACTTGTCTCAGACTTGCCTCAGACCTTGCTCAAATATATTTTTATATTAAAAAAAGTCGAAAAATTCATAAAATAATTATTCCTCTTAAGGATGATAAAATGTCATTCCAAATTTGCATTATCAAGTAAAATCTAAATGACGCAAAGTATGAAAAATATTACAATATTTCAGATGAAAACTAGTTTATGATTTGCCCCTAAAAATGCGAAAAAAGTGATGAAATGGTTTGAAATTGTGTTAGAATGCAGTCATTTCGAGAATTTTCACTAAATTCTGTGCGAAAAGTCAGGGATAAGTCTCTCCTATCCAAAGAATTCTCTAAATATTCCTCACTTTATATAATAGTGAGAGTGAGTGAAGTCACAAATTATTCAAACTGTAAGCGATAATATCTTAGCAAAAGTCAAATTCAATTTTGAAACCATCTGTCACTCAGTTTTAATATAATTGTTTGAATACCACAAATCAATTGCAAACTATGGATCGTTTGAAAGAAAGCGATAATTTGGCGGTTGTTCTCTACGGAAAGGATGATCTTAGATTAGAACAGTGGCCGATAGAAGACAAATTGGATCGCCATGGTAAGTTATAACCACATATTCAAATGACCGGTTGTTCACCACATCTCTCGGATCAAAAGATGTTCTGCTTCAGTCCCATAGGTATGTCACACACCTTATGTCCAAAATATTTGTTCCTTTATTTTTGTTCAATTTTATGACACAACAGTTCTGATATTTCGATCATAAAATTAATTAGAATTTTTGAATTCAATTATTGGGAAAATAATTTTCATTTCAATTCTTATGAAAAAATAAGAGATAGTTTTAAAAGAGTTATTTTTGACATTTTATGTTTCCTTTGAATTAATGTTTCCTTTACTTACTTATGCTATTATCTGATAATTGCATTAACAGTTATGACTACTTTTCTTATTTTTTTAAAACTAATTATCCAAATGTTAAAAGTTGTGGCATTTGTGGCACTGACATCACTCTTTGGAAAAATGGTTTTGTCGCCGACTTTATGGTGAAAAAGCCGTATGTGTTGGGTCACGAACCCTCTGCTCTGGTCATAGCTGTTGGCGATGATGTAACTAATCTAAAAGCAGGCGATAGGGTTGCGGTGGAGCCGGCGATACCGTGCCTTAAATGTGAATTCTGTCGGACCGGTCGCTACAATCTATGCCCCCTTTCAAACCAACAGTCGCATGGATTACCACCGGCTGATGGCTGTCTTCGACGCTATTACTGTCATCGTTCAGATTTCTGTTATAAGTGAGTTAACACATTTTACTTTTATTTAAATAGAATTTTATATAAATAATGAAATTCAGAGAAAATTGATTTTTCGTTAAATATTTCAGTGAATCCAAACATAAAATAAACATTTTTTGTTATTTTTGGATTTAAATCCAAAATTAGGTCAAAACACAAGAACTCAAACCCATAGCTATTGTTTTATCCGTATTTCATAGATTTAAGTTCCATTTCTGGCAAATAATTTCCTGATTTTTATTTTCAAATTCAAATTTAATTATTTTTTCTACATTTCCTCTAAACTTGATATTAATCAATAAGTTATTGACAATAACTGTGCAAGCACAATTATACAACTATTGTATCTTACTATTAAATGAGTTCTCACAATTTACATAAGATTTTCTGCAAGTTTATAGTTAATTAATTTAAATACTATCACCAGAGTTGTAGAACATCTGGGAAGTAAAACCTCTTAAATCGATCGGGAATCGGGAACTTTTCTACAAATTTATCATTTTTTAAAATGTTAAGCATTTTATGGTCACAACAATCTTTAGTTTAATATTTTGAAATAACATAATTTGAACCATTTTTTTCTCTAATTATGAGAATAGTTTTATCAAAAATTGGTTTTTGGTATTAAAGTAATAAATGGGAACAAAAAAAACTAAATGAAAGTTATTATGAATCAAATAATAATATTAACTTTACATATATAGAGTTGACTAAATTTTTTTAACTTTCCGTCAAAATTTTATTTTTCTGCATATGTTTTCAATTTATTTAGTTTTATCTAATATAGTAAATACTGACAACAAATTCTGAAATTAAAGAAAAATTAAAAAAAAAATAATTTTTAGCTCTAAATCCGGAGAAATTTTATATATATTTTTAAGGGATTTTTAAATCGGGAAATAAAAAAGACTTAAAATCGGGGGGAAATCGGAAGAATGAGATCATTTGTATTTATGACTTGTATTTAGTGATAAAATAAATACCATTTAATTCCCGAACACTAATCGAAGTTAATTTTTGTGAATTTCCTCATTTTTACTAACTCTGGTTATCATTCATATTATCAATTATTTTTGTGAATAAAATGAAGTGAACTAAAAATAGGACTCACTTTTGTTAATCTGAATGACTTTTTAGATAAATGATATAAAAACAGATTAAGTTTTGAAATAAAAAGAATAGAAATGTGTTTCTCTTCCAAAGAAAAGTTATGAATAACTTTTGAAATTATTTGAAAAAAGATTACCGGAGAACGTGTCGTACGAAGAGGGGGCACTCGTAGAGGCTCTGGCAGTAGTAGTTCACGCCTGTCGTCGCGTTAATGTTCACGTCGGACAGAAAGTGTTAATATGTGGCGCCGGACCCGTTGGAATTATGGCGTGTCTGACCGCCAAAGCTTTTGGCGCCACAAAAGTATTCATTACTGATATAAACGAAAGTCGTTTAAATTTGGCCAAAAGATTGGGTGCAGACGGCGTCTACTTAATTGATCCGAAGTCATTCATTGATAAAGAGGCCGCCCGTACTATAAGGGAGCAAATGGGTGGTCCGCCCGATATTACTCTTGAATGTTCAGGAGTAGAATCAAGCGGTAAGTATTATATAAAGAATAAATTTTTGCTGAAATTCTAATGGTTGTATAGTTTGTATGGCAATATTCGCCACAAAAAGTGGTGGCAAAGTAGGTATCGTTGGTTTGGGACCAAATGTTAAGATCCCATTGAGTTCAGCAGCGATGAGAGAAGTGGACATAATTGGTGTCTGTCGTATTAAAGATGAGTCAGTCTTTCACTAATTCTTTTTATTTCATTGAAATGTTTGAAACATTATTTACTTAAAGCTATGAATTGGCCATTGATTTGATATCAAGCGGTAAACTCGATGTCAAACCTTTGATAACCCATAAGTTTAAAATAGAAGAAGCGGTCGAAGCATTTAAACTATTAAGAAGTGGAGCAGAAGGAGTGGTCAAAGTCTTAATTCAGCACTAATTTTATTAAACAATATTTACTTAAAATCTAATTATTCAGTATTTATTGATTAAATCCGTATTAAATCGTTTATTTAATTACAGTTTTATTGATGTCTTATTAATGTTATTAATATTGTGATCGTATTTTAAGCAAAATCTCAATTTAAAAATATAATTATATTTAAATCTAAAATAAATCTTAAATCAAAGTCTAAAAATTTGAGCTATAAATCAACAATTTTCCAAAATTAAATTACCAAGTTCAATGCCAATGACACCGAACACATTTTATGCTTATTTTTTTATTGAATAACTTTTAACAGATTTAATAATTAAATCATTTAATTAATCGTTTATTACTTTATATAAACTGTTCTTTAAGTCAGAATATTCTGTACTTCAAACCTTGTTTTACGCTTTGATTATAAGTTTTATTCAAATATTATTCTCAAATGTTTTTCAAATTGATTTTAATATTGATTTCAATGAAATTGTGTGAAATGTCCCAGTTAGATTTCTGTCATATAAATATGACTAAATATACACTTTGTATGTCTTTTCCATAAATTTCAATAAATATTTAATTTAATTGAATTGAATTATTGACGATTAGACGGCACTCCCACTGAAACAACAGAAACGCTGAGCGGACGCTTTCAATGCAACGGAAATTCATTAAAAGAAATATACAGGGATGCTATCTATACAACAAAAACCCCTTGCACAGGTATCACTACTTTAGTGGGCAATGACTCCTATCTCATCAGTTGTGGGAACGGTCCAAAGGAACTGATGCCTCTGATTAATCCGAAAACCCTCTCCGCTTATATTAACGGTAATATTATATTCAAAATATAAATATTTAATTGCATTCATGAAAAGGCAATCAATTATTCGTTCAATTCGGTGACATCTCAGAGGGCAGATGTAGTGGCGGTTCCTTTTTGACGGTTCAACTCTTACATCCTTACAAAAATAGCATCAATTGTTTGCCTCCTTTGGGTTTGCAAATGGCCCTGTCTTCCTTTGCATATATAAGAATACAAGGAGGACAGTGTGAAGCAGAATGCCAGGGTCCTATTAGAATCAAATTCAATCCTCCAGTTGGGGCTAATCGGGTCTAACAATAACTAAAAATAATTGAATTTAAATAAAAATTATTTCAAATAAAAGTTATTTTTCTTAAAATATTTTGGAATCATTTGTTCCAATATTTTAAAATCTGATTAAAGTTTTGAATTACAATATGTTTGTATAACCCAGATATAAATCAACCTAGATACAATTATTGTCATACATTAGTGATTAAACATTCCTATAACAGAATTAATAACACCTCAACTATTATTCAAATTTAAGGATTGATAAAAGATTAAAATACTAGCATGATACAATTATTAGGATTAATGATCACCATGGTGATCTAATATCACCGGATTTATCTAATCGAAGGACAAATTAATGTTTGACTGAATATCAGGTGATATCAGCAAAAAATAGAACCGCATTATTGAAGTAAAGCCACAAAATTTTTAAATAAATTTCGTCGACAAAACACTTTAGACACCACTTTATGTCACTGAAGAGTGGATTCACTTCTTTTCCTATTTATTAGACGTTTTTTATTTCTAATTAAATATTACTGAATTCATAACATTTCTGTTGAAATAAAATTCTTAATTAAATTTAATTCATAATTAATTGAATCGAAAATATAATTTAAATATAAGTAAATAAAAAAAGTGTTAAAATGTCCGGTCGTTTCATTAATAAAACGATTCAGTCCTTAAAGAGTAAAGAATTTCGTACATATCTTTGCAGGTATTTAATGATCACTCGATTTAATTATTAAAAATGTTATTAATTCAAACAATTTTTGTGTTTTTCCTGTCTTTTAATTCATCGGTTTTTGAATGATTTTTTGAACGAATAGTACTGTAAGTATTGTTTTTGAGTTCATTTAACGAAATTAAAAACTTATTTTTTTTTAAATAACTATTTTTTCCTTTTCTCTCTCTTTATGTTAATTGACGTGAAATCAGCACTTTTGGGGTCCGGGTATGTCATGTCATCACTTTTTCTTTGTTTCATTTATTAACTAAATATGTTTGAAATCAGTGGCCAATTGGGGGATACCTATCGCCGCCTTATCCGACATAAGGAAAGACCCATCGATTATAAGCGGACGAATGACAATCGGTTGGACATACATTTCATGAGATCCACATTAATAGGAGTTTTGTGACATAACTTATGACTCTCTTTGATAAGAATAGGGATCAGATTAGATAAGATTTGTTGAGGGAATGTCTCCAAACGGAACACTATTTGATAAGTTGTTAAAAGTGTAGAAATGAGTTTCAAACACAAAAACCTCTCATTTTATGGATCTCTGGATTGTCTTCAGACTAATTGATATAAATTTTGTTTTTACAGCTCTTTGTGTATATTCTGCGCTATTCATGAGGTTTGCAATTAAAGTACAGCCGAGGAATATGTTGTTATTCGCCTGTCATCTCACTAACGAATGCGCACAAATAGTACAGGGATTAAGACTTATTAATTATGAATATTTAGGCCCAAAGAATAGCGTTTAATATATTTTCATTGTTTTCTTAGGACTTAATCTTAAATTATTCGAATTATTTCTCAAATCTAATGAAAAAAGAATTATTAGAATATATTATAATTATATTTAGTTTTTATTAAATTAAATTCCAAACCTATTATTAAACAAATATTAGAAATAATGAGTTTTTTTTCATATTTTTATGTTTTGTGTTTAACGCGAATACAAATCAATTATACAATTCTTCTATTATTCCGGTTTTAATTAATTATAAATTAATAACTGTTTTCAAAATATAATAAATTTATTTTTTTCGATTTGAATTATCAATTGATTCACACATACTAACACATTACTGTTCAAGGTCAAGTACTTATGGAATAACCCTGATAACGACAACTGGTTAGTTTTGTTAAAGACATGAATGTGAATCAAATAACAGATTTTTTATTATCAGAGTTTGAATGAGAGTCGATATTATAGTCGTGTTTTCGATAATTCAATGAATAGAAGTCAAGAATAGCTTAAGAGTCAATTAAGGGTCAATTAGTAAAGAAAAGTCAAGTTTTGATAATTGATATGAAACAAGTGATGAAAAAAATGGAGAGAATTGGAACGCAAATGATTTTTAAGAAAACCAGTCGTAACACAATTGAGATGAGCTCTAAGTTTGATATATTTGCCAATAATTGTGTCTTCATTTGGAAATTTTCAAAATAAATGTTTTGATTCTAAATAAAAATCATTTTTATATCCTTTGATATCCTCTGTATATAATCGAGTAAAGAAGTGAACGAATATTTTTGAAGACTAATTGTATGCTATTTCTAGAAAATGTGCCAAAAAGTGAATACTGAATAGGAATGGGTTTTATTAACTTATAAATTGCATCCAAACATCCGAAATGTTGGAGTCATTGAACTCTTGGTTTTTAAGTGTTTCGTTAATTTAATATCGATTTGTTTTGAAGTCCAAACTTCTGTTGAATTTTGGATTCAAAATATCTTTTCATAGAAATCATTTGTAGTCATCTTTTAATAGAAAAGGTTATTCACAAAATAGTTAAACATTTGTTCATAAATTTATTGATTTACTAAACAAAAGAGGCTTCAAATCGATAATTAAATGTCATTTTTTACTACAATATATAATTGGTTTTCACAATTAGTTTAATTAGTTTTCTATTCAGTGAGTGTTTAGTATTGATTTGTGACAAACATTTGAAGAGAAATGCAAACAAAAGCCATTAGAAGCGATGCTGACCTCAAATGAGATTAATAATGAAATCACGAAAGAATGCAATCCTCTCATAACCGGCACTAAAAATAAAACACCAATTGTTTCATTCAATACATTATTGGGTCATAACTGGTCTTCAAGTTCTCTGACTTATGAATAGTACATCTCTTTATAAAACATTAAGTAATTGACTCTTAGAATAGGGGAACAAACCCTTAATAAGTCAACAATTTATTTAAATACATTTAATTTCAAAATTAAATAATCGGATAATAAAACAAAACATATTATTGAAAACCGCGTCTGAAATTCAGTCAAAAGTGAATATAAATTAAAAAAATCGTTTTTTTGCAAAAAAGAGAGAAAGAAATCGTTTTCTGGTAATTTCGATGAAATCTATAAAATGTATTAAATTGTTTTTTATTACAAATTGTTATCTTTTTTGAGATATGTTTACATTTCGTTTACAAAATGACAAACAAATAGCAAAAAATAATGAATTTTAGTGTGAATTAACACAAGAATTAGATTACAATTAAATAATTTGAGTTCAAACCAATCAATTCACTGAAAACTGAGAAAAAAAGAAACGTTCGGATAATAACTGAATAATAAATTGTTTGAAACAATTGAATCTAATTTATAGATCTTCGGCGGCCATTAAAATAAAATCGAAGTATCTTTTCATTCAATAAAATTAATTTCTATTTAAAAAAACAATTCTTTTTTTGTTATAATATTTGCCTTCTCTTCAAAAAAACCGAATTTTGGAAATAAAATATTAATAATAATAATAATATTCAAAATAATGACCGAAATATCAGTCATTTTATAAAAAGACCCGAAGAGAAGAGGAGTGCGTTTGAAATCAATAGCGGTTTTGACGTCGACCGAAGTTTGAGTTTCGTTGCCGTCGCTCATTAGGACAGTCGGCACTTATGTGCCCGACTTCGTTGCAGTTGAAGCACGTCTTCGGCCTCTCCTTTCGCGGTTCAACGCATTCGCGGCTCAAATGCGCTTCTGATCCACAGTTGTAGCAACTCTTCACTCCGCGGTCTTTCTTCGGTTCGTTGCAGTCGCGGCTAAGATGTCCTTCAGAGCCACAGTTATAGCACTTACGGCTATCAAATCCAGAGCCAGAGCCAGAACCAGAGCCTCCACCACCACCAGAGCCGCGCTCTCTCTTCGGTTCATTACATTCGCGACTGATGTGTCCGTCGCGGCCACAGTTATAGCAATTCTGTCCTCTGTTTCGTCCAAAGGATCGGTTATTATAACCTCCAGAACTGTAACCATTACGTCCACGGCTTTGATTATCGCCTTTATTTGACCGCCAATTGGTGTCGTCACCAGAATCTGATCCCGAGTCTCGTCCGCGAGAGTCAGACTTTTAATTCAATTGAAATAAATTAATTCAGTTTTAAAATGAAATTCATTTGATTTTAGAGTCATTTGAGACTTCATTTTGATTTTGAGTCACAAATTAACAGAAAAATACAATAAATTAGTATTTTATGAGTATTTTTCAAAAATTATTGATTTAAAACAATAAAAGGATTCATACCTTTTCAGTTTGAGTATTATCTGACATATTTTAGCCGAAATTAATAGCAATTAAACGAAAAAAACTGCAAAATTTGGTTAAGAAATCGATGTTTAGCCAAATGTGAGTCTATTATGCGTTCGAATGTATGACACGTGGATTACAAACGAGTCGTTCCGTTAAGACCTCAAACCATATCAAACGACTCACGATATGAGTCTCCACTCGATTGCATAACGAACTCAATACTCAGTTCCTATTCGTTGTACAAAACTTCTCCACTTTTTGGCGCTATTTTTGAATTATATTTTAAATTAGTTTAACATTAACTCAACTTTACTTTTAAATGAACAGAAATTCAATCATTTAAGCCTTTAATCGTTTAATTATTTCAATGAATTTTTTATTTTAGAATAATCTATGAAATAACTGATAATTAACCATGATAAAAATATATTTTAAGTATAAATTTGAGACTAATTCCATTAAATTGATTACACATATGATCTGAATATTAATTAGAAATAATGCGAATAACGATCTAACGATTGATTCTTATCTGCATTTTATTTAATAGATAACTTACCCTGATATAAATGGCCAACTTATGATAATTATCACTTTTATCTCAATTTCCCCAATTTATGAAATCAGGAAAAAGGATGAAATCAATTAAAAAGTTAGAATAAAAACCGGTTTTACGTCAGTTCCCAAAACATAATATAATAAAAAAAATTAATCGTTTCATAAAAAAATTGTTTTTATTCAAAACTTTGCGACAAATTTATTGAAAACTTCCGAAAACTTTTGTATAAATTTATTTTCCTCTAATTATTGTTATTATTATTATTATTATTGTATTCATATGATTGTGAAAAGAATGCCAAGCTATATTTTACAATTATGCTAATTAATCTTCCCTTTTTTTGTCCTGGGACATTTGAACAACCTTAAGAAATAACGCCATAAAGAATGCAACGATCTATTAGTTTATGAAAAGATTAAATATTTAAGAATTGTTTTTGTCTTAAAGTCTGTGTAATACCTCATAAAATCGGGAGTAGTTTATAGTAAATAACTTCCAACACGAAAATCCAATTCCTTTTTTACCGGTATTTTCGATACAATTGGAGATCTATTCAAACAATTACTTAAATAAACTATTTTCTGAATAATTGTAACAAACCTTAATTGAAAGACTGATGTATTTCTTGTCGACAAATATTCGTTTGTAGGCATTGTTTGCCATTAAATTATTTAAAATTTTATAAGACTTGAAAGCAATTAAGTTAACGGACGCGGCGTTTGTCATAATAAAGATGAATGTCATCATAATTATGGACAACAAATAAGAAAAACCAATTTTATTGATGACAGACATTGGACTGAATAATACCATAAAGAAACTCAAGACAATAACATTGCCGTACATCAGCCAAAAGCATATCAAGAATTTGGACCAAATATTTTCATTAAAACCATTAATTTCTGAGTGAATCGAAAGCATTGATTTCAACGAATCAATTGTTTGTTTATTTTCCCCGAATTTTATTTCACCAATTCTTTGATTTTCGGCATTAATTTTGATTTTTATGTAACGACAGATTATGTAGAAATAGATAACCTGGTAAATATGAATATTGTAGACATAATAACAGGCATATGCGTAATGAAATGCACCCAATATTCCGTAACGGAGGGTTACCCAAAGGGGACAATAAAAGTAGAATAAGATAATAGCCATACAAAATGAAAACATAGGAATTGTGATCTGAGTGATGGGTTGGGCCAAAGACAAACTTCTTTTTGTTGTTTTAGTTAATCCATAGATTTGTTGCTCATCTATGAGTCCAATACTCTTCGGTGATCTCAGGCCAGACATCATTTCAAAGACATTGAGATAATTTGGTTCAATACCTTTCAGATAATTGTAAAAATGAATTATTTGTAGATTTAAAGCGAATCCGGTATATAAGGCACAGGCGATGTTGAAGTGCCAACGGATACCAATTAAATGACTAAAATCTCCGAAAAACAAAAGTAATTCTTTGTTCTCATCCTTGAGATGAATACAAATTAAAGTTTTAATTAGAAAAGAGACGTTCACTAAAAAGACGAGTCCCGGAAAGTGGAATACATTTCTCTTGAGATCAGTATTTTTCGTTAAACATAAACCAATTCTATATAAATGGTTATAATTCTGATGGATGCAAATACTATTCGGTAATCGTTTGTTCGGATTAAAAATTACCATTTCTTACAAAATTGTCTGAGAATTCAAAATTGAGTAAAAAACAGGTTTTAAACTAATTATGAATTTTAAACTATAATTAGTTCTTTAGATTAATTCAAAGACTAATTAAACTAAAATTTGAGTTTAAGGGTATTCTCACAATTCATAAATTGGAGTAAAACTTCGATCACTTTTTAGATTTGATCCGAATTACAATTTTATAAGAAATTGTTTGAAAATTGCGATTCTATTGACGTTTGCACTGAATTTTGTTGAAAACAAAAGAATTATTTTGACATTTTTCATATGAAAATATCAAAATTATATTTTAAAGACAATATTTTTAATGATTATTATTTTATTACTTTTCCATAAACAGTAAATAAGAAAGATAAACATGGTAACTTTCCAATAATGAGTTTTATATTTTAAAGAATGTATTTATTTTTTTTAATGTCTTTATTATATCCAAACTTAGAATTATTTTAATGTTTATAAATAACTTTTATCTTATTTTATATTTTTAGCTTAAATTATAAAAAGAGAGTCTTTAGATCACAAGAGATAACATTTTTTGAAATAATTTTTATTAAAAAAATAGAATTTAAAAGAAAACTATTAAAAGTAATAAGTTTTAATCCATAATATCTGTGAATATAAAATGAGATAAAAATGAAATTTTATACTTTGGATGAAATTTTGAATAGAATTTTAATGAAATATAAAATTTTTGTAATGACTAACAATTGAAATATTTAAACAAATGCCACGATTATAATGACACAAACCTTTTTAGAATATAAAATTTTGACTAAATTTAAAATGACTTTACTTTTAGTTAATTATTCTCCAAAAATAAATAAAAGTTTAATCAATAAAATAAAGTTTAATGATTGAACTTTAAATAGATTACTTAATAGGTTTAGTTAAACAATTAGTAAAATATTATATTTTATTAATATTTATTTACAATAATTAGTTTTTGTAAAATAATATTTATTTTAGATTTAATAAATATAATAATTAATAGAAATAAAATTAAGAAATTCAGGTATTGTCTGAAAAAATAATAACTAAAATAAAAAATATTGTTCACAAGTTTTGGTTATTTTATTTAACTTTCATTTTCCAAACCAACAAAATATATGCAAAGAATCGAAGTAATATTGTATAAAAAATCATCAAGGTGATATTTAAAAAAATATAGTCTTCAGTATATCCGAACGCATGTAAAGCAAATGAAGAAGTTTTAGCAAACATTTCATTGAAATATTGAATGAGCAAGGCTATATTATCTAAATGTTCGCTATCATAATCGTAGGCACATTTAACAATCGGAACCATATCTCCCCCAAACTCTTCCTTAAGACTACTTATAGTAATTTTATGGACGGGTTCACACCTTCCAAAGCCATACATAACAACAATTAATGATTCAAATGTTAGTCTGAAGTGTGAGATATAAGTAAAGGGCTGTAAATATATTGGAATTAATTGAATTTTAATCAATAGTCCCGTAAATAACAGAAAAGGAATATTAATGAGAGCTCCGATTATTGTGGAAGCGGTCACGTTATCCACAAAAAGAGCCGAAACAAAATACCCAAAGCCTTGACTGAAAAGTGATAGCAATACAAGAATTGAAGTAAAACTGAAGAGTCGCCACATTTCCATAATTTGTTCGGTCATTAAATAAGAAAACAAACAATAAATTACAGGAAAGATAATACTCTGGGGTAAATCAGATATAGTTTTGGCCACATAGTATGAACTGAGGGAATACCATCCGTTACCCCTCTCTTTCCTTAAATTTGATATCTCGAGTGGAAACGTTAATAATGTCGGAAGCATTGATACAAATACAATGAAAATCATAGAATAGAAGAGATACGCCCAGTTTGGGTACGGACTATAAACTGGGTTTAGAATATCAAATATATGCAAAGTTTTCAAGTATGCAATGGAAGGCCTTTGAAAACAGGCGGAGTGGTGTCCGATCTTATTATCCAAATGAATGAAAAACACTGTTAATAACATTAAAAAAACGGCGAAAAACTGAAGTAAATATTGTTTCGGATTTTTAATGTTAATATAAAAACAGCGTTTAGTGAGCGGCCAAACAGCGCACAACTGATTCTTCACGTCATGTCTTTGTGTTCTTTCAATAATTTTTGACATTTTAATACTTTTGTCACTTTTGGCAAAAGAGTCTTCAAATGTTTTGTATTGATTATCAGCCAATATTCTTATGGCATCCCCTCCGTGTTCACCACTGGCTATTTCTATGGCAAAATCTGATGGATTATGGAATTGAGGGCAATGGAAGCCAAAACTCGATAATTTGTCTATAATTTTAATGGTCGGCCCCTCATAAATACATTGACCAGTGCTCGACACTACATACGAATCATCAAAATAGGATAGTAATGAAGCGGTCGGCTGATGGATCACTAGCGCCACAATCATTGGCTTTTCTATATTTTGAGATAATTTCTTCAATAATTGTATGCAATGAAGTGTTGAGAGTGAGTCCAAACCACTCGTCGGTTCATCCAATAGTAATATTGTCGGCGAAAATATTAGCTCTAAAGCTATAGAGAGTCGGCGTCTCTGACCACCACTACATTCAGAAACACGAGTTTTGGAACAGTTCTGAAGGTGTAAATCAGATATCATTTTCTCGACTTTACGCCAGTGTTTGTTGGCTTTCAATTCTGGCGACGAAATAAACGAATTATTTTTTATTTTTGTTTTACAAATTTGAGTCTCTTTTCTCTTATTTTGGCATAAATTCAATTGCGAACAATAAAACAGCGATTCTTCGACTGTCAATATTTCCATTAAAACGTCGGTTTGAGAATAATATGCAAATCTTATCATTGGTTTCGATCTATAATTAGTTTTAATTAATTTTAATTTTTATAAAAATATTGATAAAGAATTAATTAAATTAAATACTTTTTGGATTCGATGAATATCTGTCCCGAGAGACCATTTTGTCGTCGGCCACCCAAGCATTGAATTAAAGTGCTTTTGCCTGCTCCATTTGGTCCAAGGATTGCGGTCAGTCTACCGCTGGACAACTTTCCGCACATATTATTAATAATCTTTTTGTTCCCTTTTATAAACTTATAGGGAATTCCATTAATTTCTTTAAAACAAATTTGTTTAACGGTATAACTCAAGTCTTTCCAAATGAGTTCAATTCTGTTCTCAACGTAATCATCCCTTTTAACCAGGAAGTAGTCTGAAATTTCATTCGCTTTATTGTTGCTCTTGATTATAATATCATGGTCTTCTTCCAGAATGGGCACTACTTCCGAATTAATCATTTGGTAGTGAATGTCTCCCAGAGTTGGCATTTCCATCATTTTTTTCTAATTATTTAAACAAATATTCATTCAATCAATTTATTGAAACACAAATAAAAAAAACTTTGAAATTCAAGTCTTGAAACAGTTTTTAAAATTCTTTAAAAATTTCTTAAGGAGTTTCTTGAAATGTCTTTGAGATTATTTGCTCTTGCTAAAGCTTTTATACTAGAAAAATTCAACTAACTAGTTTTTTGTAATTATTGTTATTATATTAGTAATGATAGGAAGACCATGAGCCGTGACATTTATCAAGAACTTGTCCCCAACTTTTAACTGAATGAAACCTGTTTTTGTCTGCAAACGTTTTTAAGCCAAACCTTTATTGCAGTTAAAAACAGAAACATTAGTCGTCTCTTAATTTAATTAAATTCTAAACTTTTTAATCAAAAGAAAAAATATTTCAAATCAGTTTAGGGAACGACTTATATCATGCAATTAATGTCTCAAACCTTCATTTTCATTGACCTTCACTTAGTTTTAGTGATGAAAAATTAATGAATATCTGTACCAGAACACACCAGAATTAACTTGACTTAACTCAAGAGCAATAAACTTAACATTTTATTCGTTAATAAAAAGATAAATTTAATTGATTTAAATATTATTTAATAATTAATTAAAATTTTAATTTTCATAGAATTTGTTTAACAGTAAGAATACATAAATAACTTGTTATGTCTAAAGTTTAGACCCTAAACACATGACATGAGATAATATTCTATTACTTCCTTTGTTTTTAGACATATTTATAATAAAATTATATTTAATACTATTCAACACATAATTTATATTCTATTCCTTTGATTGAAAGGTCTGTTTAATACCTTGCATGATATAAGTCTTTTTGATATGTAAATGAACATGTCAAGTCACAAGTTATAACTTATTAATATAACTTACAAGTATTATATAACTTATAAGCAGAGTTGTGTTCGTGAAGTTTATCAGGTTGTCTAGAATATTATCCTTGACCTCCTTGTAAAACAGTTTTAGTTAAAAATTATTTTCGTAGTCTATTATATTAATAGAATTATATTTACAAAACTGTTATTAATTTATGATTTAAAATTTAAATTGAATCGTAAGTCAATAGTATTCACTTAAATATTTAATAAAAATTAAAGTTTTTTAGCTTAAAATATATTCAAAAATTATACAAATGAATGTAAGAAAGGAAAAATTCTAATAAAATGATAGATAATATACCTCTAATTTTTAAAAAATAAATAACTATTTTTAAAATAAATATTTTTATCTGTTTTTAATATATTTTTATGAAACTATTTTGAAGAAATAAAAAAAACCATTTTTTATTGCTATACTCATAATATGTTTAATCATTTACCGGTTTATTTCAACATAAATGACTCACTTTTGAAATAAATAAAATATGAGTGAGACACGATTGCACCGGTCTTTTAAGCTTCAAATACTCTCAAACCTCTTTTTTCATAATCTGGAATTGACTCAACTATTGTGGGTTTCTATAAATTAAACTTTAATTATTAAATAATTAAAATGACTTTATTTTGACATCTAATGAATAATATTTCATTGAATGAATGCTTTGCATCGCTTTTCCATATAAGGTCTCAATTGAATGATATATTCATTTATTATTCCTCGAATATTCTGTTTTTTGTTGTTTGTTATGGCATTTGTGTTAACAATCAATCAGTGTTTTCAAACACTTGTGATTTGTTGTCTTTTTTAGTAATTAAAAAGATTTGTATTGAATTTCAATAAAACTAATATATGTTTACTTAAAAATTGTAAAAAATTGAAAATTAAAAAAAGAAAATTAACATAAAATCTATGGACAACCCTTTCAATCATTCTTTTTTTAAATTTTAAGTTAATTAAGTAATAATTAAGAGGTTTGAATGTATTTTAAAATTCGACTTATTTGGTAATAATCAGTGATCATCAATCAAATGACTTTTGAAAGAATCTTGCTAGAATTTTATGAAAATGAACTACTATTTGTCAGATGACGAACAGAATTAACATCAAATGATAAGTTATAATAAATTATTCAATTTTATGTCTTTCAACCATTTTTTAATTAAAGGTTTTATTTTTGAATCGAAGAAAATCGATTCCAATATTTTTTAATTGAAGGTCAAAAAGTTGATGGGAGCTATTATTTAACTACTTATAAACCCAAAAATTAGCCGAAAATTTAAGTTTCTTTTTATTTGAAGTATTTTAAGTCCCTATTCATAGCAATTACACTAATACTTTTTTTCGATGTACATGCTAACTTATTTATTTTCAGACCTTCACTTTTTAAATTGTTTTTCCTCTCAAATGAATAGAATTATTGAAAAGAATTCATTAAAACAATACTTTAAGTTAATGTTAAGTAATTAAAGTGAAGTTTATTTTTTTTATATCTTCATTATATAATAGAATTATAATAAGTTTTATCTTCAAAAAAAAAAGTTTTTTTGTATTTTCATTGAAACAAAACTCAATTCTAACGATTCTTCAAATAAAGATTTAAGATCTTTAAGTAAAGGCTCTAAAGAGTAAAACTTAAGCCAAAAATCATATACTAAAAGGTATTGTTTTCTGCCATTAATCAAAAGTTGTGACAACAGAATATTATATTATTAATGATAAAGAATTCGATTCAAGAGAAACTTTTTTGTCCTTGATGCTTTTTGAATTTTAATAACAAAACTACCCTTTGATTCACTGAATGTGTGTAAATCGTAACTATCAACTAATAAAATCAATGATAATTAATGGAACCAAAAGTTTTTTGAACCCATTAAAGAGGTTTTTATGTATTTTTTATGTATTTTTTTATAGTTTTTACTTAATATTTAGTGTAATTTTAAAAAATTTATTTTATATCAAATTTCCTTTTTATTTATTCTAGAATCTAAATAGACAATAATATACCCTTGAAAGTTTTTATTACCAAATATCTAATAACATATTTTTTAAAAATTTTTATTATTTTATAAATATGAATGAAAAAAAATGTCAATTATTTTCATTTATAGAATAGAATAGAAAAGACTTTTCAAAAGAGAATAAATAAAATGAACTATTATTGGAACTATACTTGAATTAATTGCTAGAAATTAAAAATATTTTTCTTTAATTTAAGAGATAATAGTTTGACTTATTTGTGTCAAAACATTCTATATAAGTAATGGTCACTCAATGGAAGGCTTATAATATCAATAAAACAGAAATGAATTTAAAAGTGAAGTAAGTCTTAACTTACAATTATTGTCACAAAAACTTTGGTATTGTTGTGGAGCTTTTCGGACCCTAACCGAGTCCTTCTTCAGCACAAATGAAACACAATGTTCCCAAACACTGAGCACAAGGGATAAGAGAATCTGATGCCAGCAATTTTGTCAACATCAATTATTATATTTGTTTATTTCAGAATCAAATTCTGTTTTAAGACTTTGCTCTCCGAACAGAAGAAATGAATTTATTTTATGATTCAATAAAGTATTTCTAAAAAAACAGAAATTTATTGAAATATAATTTTTTCAAATAATTTCTCAAACAAACGATTTTGAACTTATATTCTATGAATTAATAGAAACAATAATTACTCAAATTATTAGTTAATATTTAATTAAGGGATTGTTAAGGGGTGGAGCCCTTTCATCTAAAGCAATAGACCATGACAACTAAAAAACTGTTCTTTCAAATAATTTAAATATTGAAAATTTTTGTAAATAAATTTAATATTATTTTTATTGTCGAAAAGAAAACTATTATTTCTAAACTTTAATTCAAATGAAGTAATAAATTAATATACAATTCTTTATCATAAAAGAGATTCAATACTAATAATAATTATATTATAAAATATTTACAAAAATAAAATAATTTTTTTCACAAAATTATTCAAATGTAAAATTAAATTAATTTGCAAAGAGAAATGTCCTTGCACAAACTTATTTTTAAATTAATTTGAATTTCTTTTAGTCTATTATTGGTTTTAATTAAATAATTTTTCATTTAAGGGGTATAACAACGTTATGAACCTTTTCTGCGTGAAATCTCATGGCCTGACGCGATGTAAAACTCCTCTGACAGCCGTCCACTTCACAGCCATAGGGACGCTCTCCCGTGTGCTGAACACAAAACAATTCATTATAAAAAGTGTTTGAATAGAAATGGCTTATGTACTCACTTTTAGCATATGTGCCCTTAAATGAGTTGACTGACGAAAACTCCACTCACATGAAGGCCAGGAACACCTGAAATACATTCATTTTATAATTAAATGATATTATTATAATATTAATATTATGTTTATACTTATAAGGCTTTTCTCCGCTGTGTCTGTACTTATGGTGACGCAAACCATTCTTATGAGAGGTCGCAAAATCACAGCCCGGCCTAAAAATAAAGAATTTCAGAATATTTGAGACTTAGAGCAAAGAGTTTGCTCACTGACCAATCACATTTATATGGCTTCTCTGATGAATGAAATTTCTTATGTCTTTTTAATCTAAAATAAATAAAAAAATCATTAATTGCTTCGAAGGAAATACTAAAACCTGAGTGAATGACAGGTCTCGTAATGACAGCCCTCGAAATCACATTTAAAATTCTTTTCATTTGTGTGCGAACTCATATGAATCTCGTACTGAACTTTCTTCTGGAACTTCTCATCACAACCCGGCCTTTGAAACAAAAAAAAAGAGATATTTGGAAAAAAAAACTCAATGGAAGTCATACCAATCGCATCGATATTTAGTTGGATTGTGTTTATTCCTGTGTTGCATCAAATTATAACTATTATTGAAGGAACGGCCGCACTCAGCATAATCACAATGAAATAAACTCTTTACTTTAGACTTTACATATTTTCTTTTAACTAAATCTGAGGCTAAAACTAAACTACTTTTTGTGATTAATCTTTGAGTGGGTTTTGAGTCTTTTTTCTCTTTTGATGGATCATAATCCGGGTCGTCGTCTAAGTCTTCATCGCTTCTGAGTTTAACAATTGATTCCTCATCCAAAGTGTTTTCATCTTCAAAAATATCTTCAAAATCTTCAGACAAATCACTTGAAGTTTCAAATTCTTGGTTCTCAGCCAACCATTCGTTATATCCATTAATTAAAACATTGATTCCCTTTTTCTCTGAAAGAATAGTTCTGTTAATACACAAACATTTGTCGATTACTTCTAAACACTTTTTGATTATAGTCTTCAGTGTCTTATTCTCGACACGAATTTTCTCTTCATTTGTCTGACATTTCTTTTTCAACAAAACATGTCTTAAATTAATTGACTTTTGTTTGATATGTTTAACAACTGGTCGTCTGTTTTGGCAGCGATGGCGTAATAGAGTAGTGGTTCCCAGAAATCTGGTCTGTTTGTGAAGATCATGACATGTCTTACAGCTGACATAAAGGGTCTCTTTATTTTCAAAGAGGACTCTTTCAAATCTGCTCCAGACCTCACTTTTGCCATTTTGTGGTTCAAAACTAAGTCTTTCGTCATTTGAATCCATTAAAGACTGAAGAAATTGTTTGTTATTATAGAACTCTTGAGTGGATTCATCCAAATCGTTGTCATTACTATCATTAGTTCTTAAATCAAAGTTAAGATCTTTGGTCTGTTCGTGAAAATCACTATTTTTAAAGCATTGGTGTCTTAACATTGTAGCGGTTCCTAAATATTTGTTATGTTTTTTAATATCATTACAATACATACATTTCACAAAATTTGTCTCTAAATTCTTATAATATATCTTCTGATAGCGGTTCCAGACTTGACTTTTGCCTATTTTTGATTTAAAGGTCAATCGGTGGTCATTTTTATTAACCAAATCAATGATAAAACTTTTATCTTCTATAAGAGCGATGTCTTCGCAGTTAATACTGAAGTCTAATTCTTCGACCATTTGGTCACCGCTTTCTTCTACCGTCTCTTCCATCAAATTGATGTCATTCTCTTCTTTAAGTTTAAGATCAGACATATTTCTTGTGACCAAAAATCTTAATTTTAAAATAAACTCAATTAATGTTTCGCCAAATGTTTTCAAAACCAATCATTTGTTTTGTTTTGAATTTATATAAATTTGAATCCAATAAAAACGTCTCTAAAATATTTCCTACAAATTGTGATCTCAAATGCTTTCACTTTATTCCTAACCTTTTATTCATTTATATATTTTTATCATAAATTTATTTCATTTATTTAATTGTATTTATTCTAAACTATGTTTTAATGTTGTTTTATAGTTTAATATTGAAATCCTGGGACTAACGGGAAGGAAAGGGAGGGAGTTTTGACAAAGTTTTGATCCCGGGATTGAGAGGGTGTGAAAAATATTAGTCGAGTTGTGAGGGAACTGGAGTGAAAAACTTGGTCAATTTAGGTCCTAAATTTTAGGTCCTTATTATTGATAGTTAACCCTTTTTTTAGTCAATTATGGAAAAACATTAAAACCTATTTTTTGTCAAAACTTCTCTGAAATTATTATCTTTGAGTGCAATCAAATCAAATCAAATTACGAATCAATTAATTAAAAAAGTTTGAGAACTTGAATGCAATCATTTTATGCGACAATTCTTTTGACCGAAGATTTTGTTTTAAAAGCAAAATAATATTCAATAATTATTTTATGAATTGAGACTTAGTTTTAAAAGAAATGATTTTCAATATTTAATTAAAGCTATCGATTCGTTAAATGTATTACTAATAAATTCAAAATTAAAATTTAATTATTTTATAGTATTTCCAACTTTTTTTTTCATTCATAAATTTTTATTAAAATAATTTAAATTTATAGACAAACTATTCGACAATTATTTAACCGTTTGTTAACAAAATTCAAATAAAATATTATTTAAAACAATTAAAACTTTGAATGAGATTTCATTTCATTTTTCAAATTTAAAAAAAACTTAAAACCGTTTGAAAAGACAGTAATTAAAGAACTTATCTCTAAATCTCATCAAAAGAACATCTGAACAAAAGTAATGGGCAACTGTTGTGGCGGAGCAAAACAAGAGGAATCGGAGTCAGAGACCCCTCCAGAGACACCACAATCACAAACTGGAGAACAACCCGCGGGCTCTCAGACAGAAGAAGCACAACAGCCAACAGAAGCGGTCGGTTCACAAAGTGGTGAAGCGAAGCCTCCCTCCGCTACGGGTTCTGCAACGGCATCGGGCACAGGATCTGGAACAGGATCTGCAATGAGTTCAAAAGGTTCGGCCGCGAGTACAACATCTGGTTTCGGGTCGTCGAGTGTCAACTCAATGAAGGGTTCGACCGTTTCAGGAGTCAGTTCTGGCACATCAGGTTTAGGCGCATCCCATACATCCGCTGCCGGTTCTAAAACTAGTGGTATTGCCGGGGGTTCGACTGTCGGCTCCAAAAGTGGTTCCGCTATCGGTAGCCAAAAGGGAAGTTCTCTCTCCAATACAGGCGGCACATCAAAGCCTGGATCAGTTTCCGGCAGTTCTCTCTCCAATACAGGCGGCACATCAAGGCCTGGATCAGTTTCCGGCAGTTCTACGATATCATCAAAAGCTGGATCTACTGTTACTTCGAGTGTGTCCGGAAAGCCAGCTGGATCAACAGTTGGTTCCACTCTGTCAGCAAAACCAGCAGGTTCAGCAGTTGGTTCCACTCTGTCAGCAAAGCCGGGGTCTATTTCCGGTTCGTCAGCCATTGGATCGAAAAGTGGTTCAGCTTTAACGTCAACGGTTTCCGCAAAACCGGGTTCTTCGGCTGCCAATACCACCAGTTCTATGGCTACACTTCACGGCTCATCCGCTGCGTCTTCAACTGCGACCTCGACCAGCAGTTCGGCATTAAGTGATTCTAAGATTGGATCAAAAAGTGGATCAAAAAGTGGATCAAAAAGCGGATCAAAGACCTAATCCCTAAAGCAGTTCAAAACCCAATTAATATCCATTTAGTAGAAGACAATAATCTTTTGTTCAAAACTTAGTTTTTAATACAAAAATAGATTTAAAGAAAAATTACAATAAAATTGTTTTTAACTCAAAATTTTTGTTTTCTTTTGATTAAAAAGAATATTAACTAAAATATAAAAATCAAAATTTATTCATTAAATTTGAATTGTTTTCAGTTAAAAGTCAAATGTGTTTAGAATTATAACTGTATTTAATGTTAATGTCATCCAATTGTCACCAAAAGTCAAATTTACAATATTTTATGTCTTATATTTGATATTCAAAAACCCAATTATTCTTCATTTCTATCGGTTAAGTCCTAATGATTAAGAGAACTAACATTTGATTCAAATGAAACCTTAATTCAATTTTCAGATTTTTTTTTCAAATAAACTCTAATTTGAAATGAATTAAAATTAATCAAAAGTTGAAAAATAGAAATATTTTTTGTTTATTTGAATAGAAATTAGAAATATAATGATATTCCAATAAAAAATTATTTTATAACCTAGTTACGACCTAGTTATTACCTAGTTATTACCTAGTTATGATCTAGCTATGACCTAGTTATTACCTAGTTCCTTTCAAATATATATTGAATTTATTGAATTTGTGATTTGTTTATATACTTTTGTATTTCATTTGTTGTTTGCAATACTTTTCAATAATTATTTTTGTGATGAAATATATATTCACTAAAAACGTCTTTCAAAACATTATTTGATTTTCAAAACAATAATTTATATTTAATGTTTTGACACTAAATGATCAATGAACAAGGTGATAA
>JAQIXI010000483.1:0-22915 GCA_034700165.1 Galumnidae sp. Gr-Ori-00277
TGAACGCATAACCACGAGGTTTGCCGCTAACCTTATCCGTTACCAATTGGATCTGTTTATTGTCAATCAATACATTAGTCAATCAATGAGTGAATCACTGAAACCTTTTTGATGGGTCCGTACGCCTCAAACTCTCGCCTCAGTTTGCTTTCAGTCGAGTCGTAGTTAATTCGCGCAATAAATAGAGTTTTATAGGGATCTGAAGTGGAACTACTATTTGACTGCGGGTCCCCTAAAATGTAACAAACTTTTCAAAAAATGATCGAAACAATGGTTAGCCATACAAAGAGCAATGCCTTGCTCCAATTTATAGGCAGCCTTTTCTGCCCGTTCACGACGTTTCCGTTCATATCTTTCCTCTCGAGTCTCAAGTCTTGCCGGAAGGGGTGTATTCTTCGGATCCTTTAATACAATTATTAATAGAAACCAAAAAAGAGATTAATTTATACCTCAAAATGAGATAAAAACTGTCCGACACCGGCATAGCCTCGAGTCTTCTTCTCGTGCGGCAATTTCTGTGCCGGTGGTAGATATGGGATCGGCTCTCGAGGAGCGAAAAGTGCCAATAGATTTGGTGGTAAATATTGAGTCATAATTTGGATCTAATTATCAATTAATTGTTCTCTTAATAAATGGCGACTGATTTATGTCAACAAAAATCTCACAAAAATAGACACAAATTTCGTTGAAATGCTTTCAAATGAATGCAAAAGAAATGAAAATAAATTTTGAATTTGTTTTGACGTTATTTTTGTATTATTTTTATTTGTTTTGAAATTTTGTCGCATTTGAAGAGAAATTCTCTGAAAATATTTCGTTGATTTAAAAAACATTTTATAATAAATAATAAAAACAAAAAAATAATTTAATAATAAATAAGTGTTTCGAACGACAAAAGAGACGAAAGCAATGATTATTCCGATCCGTTGTTTCACTTGTGGTAAAGTCATCGGCAATAAATGGGAACCGTATTTGACTTTACTTCAGGCAGAATATACCGAAGGGTATGTCCTCTAAAATCAAACACCAATGAAGTTTCCCTTAAGCCTTAACCCTGATAGTAGTTGCTGGTACCTGTGCTGGTGCTGATAAGTGATAAAATTGGCTGAAATAGTATTTAAAGGGGTTTTTGTGACTCTTTATTGGTTTATGATTTTCTCATTAAAACACTGTTTGTTATTAATTAATGAAATTATGATTTAGTGATGCTTTGGACGCATTGGGTCTGAAGAGGTATTGTTGTAGGCGAATGCTCCTTGGTCATGTCGACCTCATTGAAAAACTCCTCAATTATGCGCCGCTCGAAAAGTAGTCCTCATTTTAAGCCAATTTGTATTCAAAACAAAATCCATTAAAACTTTAAATCATTTTTTGTCACTTAATTTGATTTTAAATAAATTAAAATTAATTAATTAATTAATACGAAAAAATTCTTTATTTTTGATGTAATTAATAACAGTTAAGGATTAAGCGGTCAAAACACAGGCGCCGCCGACGGACTTAATCTTCTGTTCAGCGCTTTTGCTGAAAAACCTGGCCTTAACTATAAGGGGTTGTTTTGGAAGTCTTCCTTTACCCAAGACTTTGAAATATCCCTTAAAATAAGAATAGAGTGAATGAGTGGCGAATAAATGTGTGAAATGTCTCACGTGTTTAATAACGTTAACGACGGGTGCCTTTCCTTCTTTGTTATCCTTATAGTGTTCTCTCATTCTGTCGCCGACGAGAGACCAAATCTGTTCGACATTTATTGTGGGACAGAATTCTTTCAGACTATTCTTCTTGAGGTGAAAGTTCCTCATTCCTACTTTACCGAAATATCCCGGATGACTTTAATAGAGGACTAATTTAATAATCAGTAAAACATTTGTGGACTCACTATTTGTCGAAATGAATCCGATGGTGATGTTGTCCGCCAGCATTACCTCTACCCCCGGGATGTTTGCGGTGTTTACCTTAAAAACAAATCAAATGTTAGTTATTATGAGTACATTAAGTGATGTTTTTTGTTGTACCGATTCTTCCCTTTCCGTGAGACACATGTCCTCTCAATTTACGAGTCTTCTTGAATCGAGTCGGCTGTCGGACAACAATTAGTCAGACATTAATTATTATTTAATAATTAAAATTAAATAAATTATTTTGAAAACCTTACCATTGCTTTAAACTATTGGCAGCGGAAAAGGAAAAGATATAGCAATAAATGTGCTGTTTTTGAGCAACAATTAACTCATACAGACTATAGGATCTGCTTTTGCATTATTGGGGCCCAAAACGAGCACAAAATAATTTTTACTTATAAGTGTTCCCTAAAGAGAAATAATGGTTGAATCCAATCCTCAGTCATATGTCTACACTTTTAGCTAAAATGTTGTAGATTTGTATCGCTTAAAATCAATGAAAATATTAAATATATGAGTAATAAAAAAATATACACAAATAATAACTGTTTTTGCAATCCTCACAACAATCGCATGGATTTGTTGTTTATGTCGTCAATCAAAAAGTGTTTGATTTGACTTAAATACAAACATATTATTCAGTTTAATTGCAATTAAGATCTCTCAATGATATAGCGATCTATCAGAGAGTGAGTAATGGACTGCAGAGCTCTACAAAACGATGAAATCGAAGCCTTATCTGCCATTTATGGCAATGAATGGGTCGTTGAGGACGAAGACAATAATGTCTTCTCGATTACACTTAAAGAGGAAAACATTAATGAAAGTCAAACTAAAAGTCAAGAATCAGAGCAAATGATTCGCCTCGAATTCCGATTACCCGCCGAATACCCTCTGAGTTCACCGCCAGTGTATACTCTGTCGGCCCCCTGGATGTCAAGACGACAGAAATCACTTTTTACTCAACAGTTAGAAGAGATATACTGTTCCAACGAATCCCAAAGTATTCTCTATTTGTGGATAGAAAAGGCCAGAGAGTTCTTAACCTCATCTCAAGACATATGTTTTGATAACAAGAACTGCCAAAATCACGACTCAGACGACAATTGCAGCGAATGTACAAAAGATATCGATTTCGGAAAAGAGTCGGAACATTCCTCTCATAACTCATCTCAATGTCAGCCGATGTCATCGAATAACTCGGGTGGGGGCGGATCGACACCAGCTCTATATCACGGCGAACCACTCACCGATAGGAGATCGACATTTCAGGCTCACTTAAGTCCAGTCCATTCAGTGACAGAAGCCATGGAAGCGTTGGCAGCTCTTAAGTCTAATAAGAAGATCTCAACGGCTACTCATAATATCAGTGCCTACAGAATCTCAGGCGGACCTCATAATACTTGTCTTCAGGATTGTGATGACGACGGCGAGAGTCACGCCGGGAGTCGACTCCTTCATCTCTTGCAGATCTTAGAAGTGAAAGACGTATTAGTAGTGGTTTCGCGTTGGTTTGGAGGCATTCAATTGGGTCCGGACAGATTCAAACACATTAACAATGTTTCGCGCGATCTTCTCCTCAAATGTGGTTACATCGATGAGTCTAATGACTCAAACCATTCGAACCAAAGTCTTAAACATAAGAAGAAATCCAAATAATGAGTCAACCATTTCTTAACTCTGCTTTAAGTGATGCCACAGATTATGCATTCGGTATAAGTCGACCATTTTTTCGCCATTTTTCTAGTTTTTGAATAATTTATTTTTGATCGCATTTTAATATCAATTTATTAATACATTTTCAGAAAATTATTGATATTTTGAGTAAAGAATGAATGAATGAATGACTCTATTTTCAAATGATTTCGTTATTTTCATTGAATTCCCGGTGAAATAAAAACATTATTATTATTATTATTATACATAATATCATTCAATAAATTTTATAATAATTAGGATTTATATTCAAATTGAAAATTTCTAATCAATAAATGTTTTTTGAAACAAATGCTTATCTTTTATCGAAATGTTTAGTCCGTCACTTATGCCATCATAACCGGCCTTTTTATCGCGGCTTCCAATTCATTGGCGGCCGCATATCCTGTGCCGCCTCTCTGTAATGGAATGATGTCCTCATCAGTCATTTTGTGTCCATTTGTCGGATCCAACATATCTTTTCTAAGCAATTTTTCCACGCATTCCATCGTAACGACGGCTCCCCTTTTGTTTTGTTTTAAAAAATTCTAATTAAAAGAGAACTCATTTTTTGCTAAAAACTAAGAGGACTGACATTAACTGATATTCTTATTAAAACTGAACTTGGTCAAATGGCAAAAATCTATTGGATAATAGACTTATAAAAAGAACTTACGAAGTTCTAAGGACAGCACAGGACACAGAATTGCTCAGAATATCGTGAGTTACGGCACACTTATATTTGCCCTGAATTTAATAAATTAATTCAATAAATGTTTTCAAAACAATTGAAATGAAGTAAACCTTAGAGTCATTGGTTTCAGTGAAGTGAACGTCAATTAATTGATTTGCTTTCAGTGGTCTTCCACTCATAGGACAACAAATAACAGTATTTGGTTTTTTGAGTTTAGTCTTCTTGGAATTGGGTGTCATCGAAGGGATCCAAAAACTGGGGATTTCTTTGTCGCGACCGTTAATCATATTAGAAATACCAGAACCCACTCCTATTGATTCAGAGGACTTCAGACTTGTGTCGGATGTAAGCAAACTATTAGTCAATGAAGAAGTCGAGGGTTTATTAATAAGACTCGTTTCCATTTTGAGGAAGAGTTCGGTTTTTTGTGATCTTTGAGTTGCAGTCAATTCATTGAAATCCTTTTCTTCCCTTTTCTTCTGTTTTTCATATTCTTTGAGTTTTCGGGCGTTTTCTCTCTTTTGATGAATAATATATTCGAGAATCGATTCTTTATCGTAAAGAAATCCTTCGGGACTTTACAAACAATAATGAGATAATATTTTGTCTAATGTTTGGTCTCACGTAATGACGGGATGTCTACACGACTGAAGAGTCAAATTACAGGCATCGAAGTCTTTAATCGATTCTTTCGCTAATCGTTGTCTTTGAGTGCCATAACCCGATGTCTTTGTGTCCCTTTGCCTTTCATGGTATGAATAGACAGCACCGGCGGTGTTATTACGTGCGTGTCGTGTCATCTCTTAATCCGATTAAAAACTCATTTATTTTTAACTTTAATTTAATTTCTATTTTCTTTCCTTTGAAGTGAATAATAAACAAAGACTGTTCACAAAGACTGTACACAAATAACATTACGTCAAAACTTTAAAACTAATCAATTTTAATACTTCAAGTGATCAAATTGCTCTTGGTCATTTGTGGATCTTGTTTAATTAAAAAATTATTAATTTAGAATCTATATATAAGATTAATAAGTTTCTGTCATTAAGTGGTAATGAGGGGTATCGCCAGAGGAGTATTTCAGAATTCTCTTTGAACTAAACATTTCAGTGAAATAGTCTGTCGGCTATAAAAGACTCACTTCTAGTGTCGGCTCTTTTGTCGACTCATTAATTAATAGTATTCTATTAATGAATATTTTTTAAGTTTATTTAAAGAATTTTTATTATAAATTTCATTAAAATTATAATAAATTCATAAATCAATAAATAAAATGTATTTTTTTATATAAAACAAATTTCAGAAAAATATAGATTTAATTAAATAAATTCAAGAGATCTGTTGTATCGGATGTTGTTTTAGAAGAAGTGTTACTCATTTCGAGCGAATTAAAAGTTTCGATCAAACTTTTTGAGGGCTGAGCCTCTATTCCCTCCACTAATTGGGAATCTATAGTCTCTTCTTCTTCTTCTTCGGGATCTTCTTCGTCCTGATATGGACTGACCAAAGGGTCCGGATATTGAAATGTGCAAGTTTTAGATAAATCCAATTCTATTGGGAATATTGTATTTTCTTTAAGTAAGGAATGACATTCGTTATGAAAAGTTGATAGGGCAGATATTAGTCGTTGTAACTGTCCGACGATGTCCTGAACGTGCTTTTGATCCAAGAGTTCTAATTTGATCATAACGTCGGACCGAAGTTTTGCGAAACGAATCCTTGAGTCCTGTCTACACCTCAATACCAGTCGGTATTCATAGTTTCCGGTCTCCACTCTATATAACGGTTCCTGAAGTGCCTGATATGTGTACTCTTCGTCATCCATTTCTTTTACTTTCAGACAATAAGACTAATAATGATATAAAAGGGTTAAGAAATTAAGATAAATGAATGAATTCATTACCAAATATTCAAACTTAACGTCGGCGTACTTTTTGATCGTAAGTTTAGTGTCGGGAATGGCTTTATTTAGATAAGTGTTTAAATCACTTAACATCTATTAAAAAGCAATTAATTTATTTAATTAAATTCATTGAACTTATTTGAAATACCGGTTTAATTGTGGTCAACATTTTGATGCCTTCCTTTTCAATGGTTCGATGAGTTTCTCCAAACTTAGAGAAGGCTTCACTCGCCTGTGGCTGCGGTTCTCTCACTCCAATCTCAGCGAATATATCGCCGAAAGCTATACATTAAAAATCATTGAATCAATTATTACTGACGAAAGTTATTTGATTTGTGGGAATATATACCCTGATACAATTTGTGCAATTTATACATACCTTTATAAATATTACACATATCGATGAAAGCCTTAATAACATGTCTAGTATTTTCCATTAATCCCTTATACATGAATTCATTTCTTTCCAATTCATCCAATTTTTTTACCAAAGAATCTGAAAATTAAAGAAAAAATTTTTTTATAAAAGAATTAAAAATGAAAACAAAAGCAAACAAACCGTTGCACAGAATGGCTCGACTGAGTCCGAGTGCATCGGCGGTAGTCGTACTCATATTCTCAACGACTCTGTGTTTCATTTTCTTAAGAATAATATCTAAAGTCTTTCCCTGTTTGGGTTCGGCGTGAAGTTTATTGTAATTAATTATCACTTCATTCTTAACAGATTGAATGAGCTTGGCTACTTCTACTTTTGTACTGCCCTTAGCAGAAGTTCCATTAACGCCAACAATTTCATCCCCTGATTGAAGAGTTCCTTCTCGAGAGGCGGGAGTGTTGTCAAACACCTGAACCACATAAAGACAGGGACAGTGAGGAGCGCCCCCACCGATACTGATTCCAATGAGATTACTCTCGTCTTTCTTTATATTAACGGTTCCCGACGTTACTGTCATTCCCCTTAAAATACAATTTATGTGAATATTTGTGAATATATTCCAGAATTTGTTTTCTAAAATTAATTGAAAACAAAATAAGGCATACATTCGATCCTCGATCATATTCTGAAGCCAATGATCGGAATTATCGTAAAAATCATTTAACTTTTCGTAATAATAATACGAAAATCGATTATAACTTTCATTGGAAGACATTTGACTCAAATTTAATTCAAAGGAAATTAAAATAAAATGAAATCATAAATAAAAGGGAACTAAAATCGTATGAATTAAACGAAATACAAAAATTGTTGTAAATGTTTGAGTGGCAGCTGTTCTCACATTTTGTCCTCTTCATAGAGAAAGCCCTCGTCCTCATCAACCAAAGAATCGCACATTTCTGTTGGCATATGTTTTCATTCAAATCGAATACAATATGTTGTGTCAGTCCTTTAATTTTGGATCTTTTCCTCTAAATTTGTTGTCTTTTTTGTTATGAATTTGATGTCACGTCCGGAACTCCAGAATAAATGAAACTCCCATTTATTGATTGAAAGGAACAAACAGTTAGTTATCCAACGCTTCAATTTTTATATAGAAATATATAGAAATATAGAGAATCTCTAAATATCTTTATTAGAGTCACTTAATTTGAGTGCAATTCACTGGAAGTTCAGTTCCGAAACGATATTTTGATTCTTATAATTAAAGATTTCTATCAATTATCTGTTCTATGGGTTCGTCTCATATATAAATGCTTTGATTAATAATTGGAATTTATAACTAAAACTCAATTATTATAATTTATTATCACATTTAATGATATCCAGTAATAAATCAAAAGATATTCGAATCAAATTTAATTTAAAGTTTTTTTTTGTTATTTAATACAAAAAAATTTATATAACTTTGAATGCGTTTCAGTGAAGAATAAAATCTGATTAAATAAATTAGTGCCGGAAATGCAATCGTTGAGAGAGGATTGAATCCAATTCCCACTTCAATAACAAACATTTCCTAATATTTGTAATTATTAGAAGAATAAATGTCAGATAATTTATCAAAAGAACAGATTTAGAAGTTATATATATAACAGAAGTTAACTATAATTTATAACCCATTCTATAGTATAACAGAGAAACATATATTTAAAGAATAGGAATGTGTATATGACTTGTGCTGGGATTAGTTGCCAAAGACACTAACAGACACTAACAGACGTTATACACAACTTATTTCTTATAAAATAAGAGAATTATATTACAAAAGTTCCTCTATTTTAAGGTTAAATAATAGTTGACTCAAATAACACAAATGTTTGCAATAAATTTAACAAAAATTTATTAAAACGTTTAAAAAATATTTATTCAAAATTGATTACTAGATTACAATAAAATGCCTTCGAATGCATCAAAACATTTAGAAAAACGTTTTTTTAACTAAAATCAGATAAAATTAAATTAAAATTATTGGAAATCAGTTTTAAAATAATCATATCTTCGGACAACTATTTACAAGACTTTAAATTTAATATTTAATAATTAAACGTTAAAAACGATATAAATAAACAATAAATCCAATGGAATATTTCAGGAAAAACAAGTGTATTATCCAATAAGAACCGGTACATTTAATAGTCGATTGAATCAACTCATTATGTCTGTCCACAACCAAAAATTGCTGAAATTTGTCAGATTTTTAATAATAGAATATATCGAATGAGAAAATGAATGTTTGATACAATGATTTAATAATTATCTTAAAAATTAGGCCAAAACTGTCGCCCAAACGTTTTGTATAAAAAGGTAACACATTTTGTTGTTTCGATCAAATTTCCGCCAAATGTCTCACTTTCTTGAGTTAATAATAATAATATGAATAACAATTTAAAAATTTAAATAATTATTTTGTTTAAGTCCTAAAAAAGTGGTCTAATTGGAGATTATTTCAATATAGTTAGCCGGGTATAGACCAACTTTGCCATCTTTCCTCCCTTTACACCATCCCTGTTCGTCCTCATCCTCTAATTTTTCGAAAACATCGCCTGAAAAGTATAAAATAAAAGTTGATTTTCTTTCACATTTAGTAAAGTACAAATAAATGAACCTTGCTTGAAAGTCAGCTCATCTGCTTCGGCACCCGTATAATCATAGAGTGCACGAACTGGGACTCCGGGTTCTCCCGTATCGACGAGTGCGTCATTAGGATAATCGTCCCAATCTTCGTGATCGTCATCGAAAGGATTGGACTCTTGTTTTCCATTTCTGTTATCCGTTGAAATAAATTGCAATTAATTTTAAGAACAAATAAATGAATGAATGAATGACTGACCCATTGATTCTTTTGAGGGACAAATCATTTTGTCGTTCAATTTTGTGTCCGTTATTCACAGAGTTTTTATGGATATCCATTCTATGGTCCAAAAGTGTGATGTCGTTGTGATTCAAACCATTAGATATTAATTTTTTCTCTTTTTTAGAAATGTTTTGTAGTTCAGGAGTGTATTCCTAAACAAATCAAATTAAATTAAAATTTCTTTTTTTTCACAAATAAAAAACAAAAGAATAGTTTTCGCGAATTAAAAACCATAATATTATAAACAAAGAAATAATATTTTAGTTAATTATGAATTCATGCGATTATAATGGAATTGAGGACAAGAAAAGTGAGAATAATTTGCAAAAGCGATGCCATAAAGACATTAAAGGCACGAGAAATCGCTGAGTAGTAAAAGCACTCTTAAACCCCTCATAAAGTCTTAATGTGATTAACAATTGAATTACAGGCAATTCTTCGTTGAACTTATGCTGATTTACAAGTTGTATACCATTTTCGGGGACTGAAGTGCTTTTCTTAGTTTTGCCGATAATGTCGCGAAACTCTTCGCAATACTCCTAATAATGAATGAAATTCACAAATAAAGCAAAAAACGAAAAAAAAACAAAATAAACAATAAAAACGTGTGAAAACTGACAATCATTTCATTTATAAGTAATGCAATTGTCCTAAAAGTTGAAGAGTACCTCAAATTGTGGCCAATTCATAGCCATTCCGACGCCGTAATTATTTGACCACCACTTGAGGTCTTTGGAAGCGTCAGCATTTTGGATGGTATGTCGATATTCTTCATATATTTGAGGTAATTCAGGAACAATTGATAGATTAAGGCAGCCGTGAATTGCAAATAACATTTCTTTAACAAAACTGAGTCTTTTCTCTTCGAATTCCTGGCATTTTTCGAAGACAACTGTCATGTCTTCCATATACTTCGCGTTGTAATCATTGATTTCTCTGAGGGCGGCCTCATATTTCTCTTTAGTCTTCAAAACGTCTTCTTTGGCTTTCATTACTCTGTCCTGAAGTTTCTTCACCTGAGAAGTGTTCTAAATTTGAATAATAATAATAATATTTAAATATTACCTGATCGGGGGAAAGGGAGGTATCGCCAGAAGCGTTCCTTTCTTGATTGACTGCCGTCCGCTCAGCCTTACAGGAGTTGTGATAATCAATTTTGCATTTATTAACTTTCGATAAGAGCTTAGCCCAGGGTTTCTGAGCCTAAAAACAAATATATTATGTTTTGACCCAAATTGTCGTAAATATAAGTAAAGTTTATAAAAGTTTTAATTACTTTTTTGAAGGCGTCGTCGAACTCTTTCTTTTCTTTCAATTGAATCATTGACTTATGAAAGTTCTCTTTTTGCCAGACTTTTATTTGAGTTGTGATGCTTTGGATGAGTCCGTCCTTAATCTTTAAATGAAGATCACATCTGCGCTCAGCTTCGACCAGAACCGCCTTCCAGGCAGCTTCCGTTGTGCCATATTCTGGTCCTTTTTCGATGAGGTCATTCCACTTTTTGGACCACTGGCGCAGACTTTTGGCATAAGACTGTTCAATCTCTGACCGCTCTTTTATTAACAGAATTAAATCATTGCATAATTTGGATCCGTCTTCGGTTCGTTTTGTGGTCTTTTTATAGTTTCCCGGTTCCCAAAAGCTGTCGGAACCGGCGATAAGCATCTGATCGTCGCTGTGATGCGACATCTCTTCACTCACTTTCGACCAATTTTTTATTCTAAACAAAATTCATTCAATAAAAACAAAAATAATTGTATTTTTTCCAAATAATTCATATGAAAAGCGTATAAAAATAGACTTAAATTAACACTTCTATAAAGAGTTGAAACCTTTCAACTAAATCAGACGCAAAAGTCAAGGATTTCACTAAAAATTTTACTAATTATCGATTGAAAACACATTTGGAATATTTAATGACTTATTAATAAAAGTTTTCATTTAATAAGTGTTTCAAATGAGTTAACAGTTATTATCGTTTCATCGCTCAGAATCACTACTAATTAAATGCTTTGAGATATCATTTAATTTCTTAATAAAAACATTTACTGTTTTTTTTAAATATTAAGTAAAATGTTTCAAATGAATACTTTTTATTAAAAATAGAGTTGAAATCCGATATTTTATTGAAGTTTATTTGAAAATTTCCAATCAATTGAATATCAATTATTCGACCCTTAGTTTACTTTAGGTTTTAAGTCAACTGTTTTTATATAAATGAATAGATGTTAAAATTCCTCGTTTATGACGTCGAGGTATTTTCTCATGAGTTTTAGAAGGCGTCGATTAAAAAAGTGTACATAACTTACATAACTTGAGTTGAAAGGCATAAAAAAGAGGTTTTGTCCAAAAATGAATCGATTAATTCAATTTCAATTCAAATGAATTAAACCAACAAATTGTGAATAAAAGTCTTTTAAAGAATATAAACACTTTCTAAACATATATTTTATTATAGACTAATATTAAGGAAAGAATGACTTCGTTTCTAATAATAAGGAAAAGAATAAAAGGAAGACATATATAGACAAAACTCAGGGCTTTCAGTGTAAAAGTGCGACGAAAATCGATAAATAAAATAAGGAAAAGAGGGCTCAAAATGTTTTAAAAGTTTGAAAAATGGCTGAAAATCGCTAAAAATGTGATAAATTAATTCCAAAAATATTAAGCATTAATTGATTTTTTTGATCCCATTATTATTAATAATAATTTGGAGCAAAACTGAAACCATAGCAGAGATTAAGGCAGTGGTCGCACAACGAGTCACTTATCGTCATTACGTAACGTTTGGGTACAGTTATTGTAGAACAGGAATGATAGGAATGTGAGGTTTCAGTCAATTCAGATTACGTGAGAAACAAGTATTGAGTTAAGGAAAGGCAGAGTCGGAGTCAGAATCACAACAAAATTATTTCAAACAAATTATTTGAGAGAAAGTGAAGCAAACGTTCGATAAATGATTAAAAGGTTTTGGATGTCATAAATGACTGAATGACTGAAACAAAATAAATCAAAATTTTGTTTAAACTTATATTTGATTAATGATTGAAATCTTGAAAAAAGGCTCACATTTTATGAGAGCTAAACATTTGGACAAACATTTCGATTGAATTCAATTAAATCTCTTTAAGTGAAGGGAAACTGAAGTCGTGTTTTGGGCTCATCTCTACATTCATAATGAGTAGAGTTTTTGGATTTCTTCCAAATAATTCAGGTCTGGACTTATGCTGAGCCCTCCTATCGGTCACTGAACTAATGCATAGTTATGTCATCAAATATATTATATGTAATCTTCAAATCACTTAAACTTAATAAAAGGTTTTTCTCTCAAATATAAGAAAATTATCGGTTGTGTTGAGTGAAGTCATCACTACTTCGACAGCACTTCCAGAGTACGACTCCTTTCAGACAAGAAAATCAAAATATAATCAAAACATTGACTCAAAGAAAAGCACTGAACGAGTGTTTTGTCGTTTCCAACAAAACTACAAAAAGAGAGATAAATGAAATTAAGAGAGAAATGCCTCAAACGATATCCCAAACCCTTCTAACGGGTGAAAACAATTTGATATGAATTCCCTTATGTGCTGTGCACTCACTTTTCGAATGGACTGACCCTTTGACCACAAACCAATTGTGACCAAAAAATAAGACAAAAACAAATTGATTTAAGTTTTGCAAAATAAATACCATTTTAAGAGTTTTATGTATTAATAATTAATTCATTCAAAAGTCTATTAAATGATTAAAAACTTTGAAATATTAAATGACATTAATTTTGATAAAAAGCAAAGTTTTCAATATTGAAGTCTTTTTGGGAATAAAAAAATCGAAATTATTTTCAAAACTATTGTTATATTTAGTGATAAAAATTGAATGAATGTAAAAGTGAGCCATAAATTGATAGAGAAATGGTTTCCATAGAAAGTCAATGAAAAGAATGTCAGCAATTCGTGACAAACATTGAGAAAATGCAAAGAATTGCAAATCAAAGACAATGCATAACATTAACAAAACATCTGTTCGTCGATCAGACTCTCGATATATACCTTTTAATTTAAAAGCCATTAAAATGACTTTTCGAACACTAATTTATTATTGAAAACTTTGAAGAGAAAACATAAACATATTTGAATTATTTATAAATAGGTTTAACACTCAATTGGAACCACAGAAAAGGTAACTTTAGTTGTTATGGCAGTTGATATTAAGCGCTGTTAGTAAAAGCTTTAAACTACTAAAAGATTTAGTTTTAATTTTTAATACTTATGAAATATTTTGAAATTTATTACAGTTGGCGCACGATTTAACTGGTCTCGATATAATCATATTTTGGTTTAACTAGGTAATTTTAAAAGCACCGGCAACACCTATGAGCTAAGAAATTAATTTTTTACCCTCAAATGCGACATCAAAACTGATGAGTAATCAATGGTCTTAAAGATATTTATAAACATAAATAAATTAGAAATGTGTAGTCATTTATGAACCGAATAGAAAATTTAGGTATAAAGACATTGATATATAAGAAGCGATAATTATGTCAAATGATTTGAAATGAATTAAAACCAAAATAATTGAGTTTCAAATATTCTGGCCTTAACTTTGAGTGACCCACAAATCAGTATTAACGCATGCGTAGAGAAATTTAGAATTTTTTTTTCGGTTTTACTCATTACGAATGTTTTTATGAAATTAATCTGAAGTTCATTATTTTGTTAAAATTGATACCATATATTAGTATTTGTGATTACTAATAAACGAAGGTTTTGCCACAAAAAGAGAATGGTTCCGGAATAAATGCAATACCGAAGCCAAAGGATAAAACCATCAAATATAGCGTTAATGTGTAACGGAAACGCGGTTTTAGAGGTCCGTTACATTACGAGTGGTGGACACCAGAAGTTTAGGTGTCCTTAAAATATGAGACGTTACGATAGATTCGATACGAAATGTGGTTAAGTTTCAGAGACCCGACTGTCTTAGCATCGAAGAAAGTATTCAGTCCACCGTATCGCTCACTGTTAAGCTTCATACGGCGATAGCGGTTTTATTGCGGACAGAATCAGTGGACAGCGTTTCGGTTTAAACTGATTTATTAACGAAAAGTAGAAATGAATCACAGAAGTGATGTTTACATATCGAACGACTAAATCCAAAGAACAGAGTTTAGAAAAGCAGCGCTTATTATACAATAGAAAGAGTGATAGCGACAAACTACTTTAAAAGCTTATTTTATTATATAAACATCAAATTCTTGAATAAAGAAGTCAATCCCTCAAAAATTGCCCAATTAAGACTAAAACCGATATATTAATCAAAAGAAACTAAAAATTATCAAAATTGACTCAAACTTTGGGTACTTGACTATTTAGTGTAGGTGTGACATGTGAAAGAAATTAAATCCAATATGAAATATAGAATATGACGTATGCAACTAAAATCCTGGTCACAAATGAGAAAAAGCCAAATGTATAATTTTTAATTTTCTTAATAAATATTTTATTTAAATAAGTAATTTAAATTTTATAAAGTCAGAACCAAGTTTAATAAATTATATACATAAAAACATTTTAAATTTTAAAATTTCTTTTTCTTTCGATTTTTCTCCCTTTCACGATATCTTTGTGCAGCCTCTCGATTTATATCCAGTGTACGCTGCTTTTTCTCCTCTGGGGTTAAATCTAATGAAGGTCGACCTCTTTTATTTTTGGAAGTTTTTACTTCAATTTCTTCGCCAATTGTGATCGCAGATTCGGGGATTAAACACATTCTATTTACTTTAATTACTTCTTCGCTTATTTCTTCATCATTGTTATAACCCGATTCGTTTACCGGGAACATTTCTAAATCTTGAACTAAAAAAACTTTTAATAAATTTTTAGAATATAACATACGTTCGGGCCATAGTATATCAAATTCTTCGAATAATTCTTCGGCTTTAAACATTTCGGAATGCTCTTGAAAAAATTCCTTTAATAAATTTTCCATGTCAATTTCCTGAATTAAAAACAATATAGTGTTTCAATAACAAAAATTTAAAATTGGATAAAAATGAATAAAATATATGAAATTCAAGTATTTTCTCTAAAATCTCTCATGGTAATGGTGGCAATTCAGTCCTACTCGAAGCCAAATCTGTTTGCTCACCATAGAAACCAAATGTTAGTGAAAAATTAGTTTCTCTCAAAGGAATATTTAGTCAATCCGTTCTCTACGAGCGTTTGGGAACTAAAATTCTGGGTTTACAAAACGGAAGCGAACATGGCTCGATGGCGCGGGATATCTTAGCTATCATTAGAATTAACTTCTTCAAGGAATAGGATTTCTATATAATACTTATAAATTTATTAATACTTATTTATATTAAAAAATTTTGATCTAGAACCATTTTGACATTTGTAAACAGGTTTCGTTTTATGGAAATTTCGATTAATTTGTTAATAAAGCAGAAACATTGTGAATAACGGAACGAATTACCTGTTCTGAGTTTTCTATTTCCAAATTTCCGATACAAGCGATATCCATTTTCTATTTAATGAAAAAAAATTTTACGGTTTTATAAGACGAATCTTCCCTTTATTGGGAAACGATGAGAATTCAAGTCGGCTACGCCAACTCAGTTTCTCATCGTGGGGATACCCTCTAAACCAGTCATGAGCAAGTAAATTAACAGTTTTTTGATGTTAGTTAAAAATACATTGCTCGGATGTTGGATTTTATAACTAATTTAATATTCTAATTGTAGATGAATAAAAATTACTCAAACCCTAAGTTCTATATTGTTTAAGGAGAAATTTATTTTTATTGTACAGAAATGTAAACCATTTATTGCAGCATTTTGACCTTTCCATATTTTGTCGACCATTAGAGGTCTACCATTCAGTCAATGAGCCCTGATCTCTCATTCATATTTTTCTGTTGACTTTTACCCTTTTAAGTTGCAGTTCAACCTTTGATTTCAGTAGTCTTGAAAGACCTCACACTCAACAGTTCTTTCAACAATCAATTGTCAACTCTTTTTCAATTCGAAATCCCTTGTTTCAATTTTGTTCAAATCAAAAATAATTTTTTTTGAAGACCATTTGTTTCAATTTTTATTTTGTTGCAAGATCATTCACATCAGGCAAAAATTGGCGCTGTAGGTATGAAAATTTTTCACAACGTTTTTATAAACAAATGCCCACCACGCGGTCAAACTACTACAAGGATTAGCTCAAACAGGAACCGAACCGAGTTCAAAGTGCACCACAAACTCAAACCATGGATCGATTCGATTTTGGTATAACACAAACCTCAGAGCAGCAATTGGTCTAAAGAGAGAGCCGCCACAACAGGTCGCTCTGCAACGACAACATAGGAAACGACCCTCTAATCATTCGAAGACTGCTGAAGAATGCTGGAACTCTTCACCAGGCTTCTCAGATGAACCACGCTTCGTCGCTCCCTATCGACACGTGACAGCCGATGCAATTACCTGGATTGTTCGAGAAATTTGGCGTATTCAGAACTCTTTTACATGGGATCAAATCAAACATAAATTAACACTCGTTTCGGACAACAAACACAATCATCTCATGGAATCCATTGATAGAGATTACAAACCAAACGAGACAATACAATCGTACTTCTCGGAGAAGCGCCGATTGATGGACCTCGCTTGAAAGGACGACAAAAATCAAGTGGCGCTCTCACCCTAGGTTTGACAAACACAAACATGAAGTCAGATCACCGCTCAAAGCTCGGAGACCCCCCAAATGTGACAAATGTCAACAATTTCCCGCTGACGTCACAACTCGTAAAATTTGAAATTTGCCACAAAATCGTCAATCTATTCTAGTAAATTTTTGAGCAGAGTTTCGTTTCGATTTTTCATAATTTCAAAATTTATTAGTACTTTTATAATATCCCTTTTATTCACGAACGGCCTTTGGTTATGACTCGTTCAGAATGAGTTGCATTTCGACTGGGCTTTAATTAAAACCAATTGTTTTGGTATCGAACCACTGATATTATTAGCGCTCGACATCGACGGACTTACTTTTGTGGCCAAAAGCGATGTACATTTCAGTCAACTCCTATTAAATAATATCAGACTATTTCGGTGTTTAGCGTACAGTAATTTGTGGACAGCTTTCGGTGAAATCTATTTATTAGAAAATGAAAAATAATTACAGAAAAACTTAATTTAGTTTTACTGTTCGGACAAATGAATACAGAAATACAACAATTTTTCACTACACTTACGGAGTAATATGAAGTATATGTTTTTATATTATGAGTGCATTCATTAGAGGGAATATTTGAGCCAATAATATAGTCTTTAAGCAGTGATGTAGAGGTGTTTAAATTAGGGCTCATCTTATTTTTAGAATCAAAGTAGAGGTACAACAATATGCTAGGGTAACATCAAGTAATCTGTAGAATAACTCAATTTTCAAATAAATTTTGAATTTTCAATTAAGTATTCCCATTAGATCTTATTAGAACTAAATGAACTAAATTGATCTAGTAGAATTTTGCTAAATCAAGATCTGACAACTTTAGCCTAAAGATGTCCCCCTCTATAAAGAAGGGCGACTTTGAAACTAATAAATTATTAGTTTATTATTAAATTATTAGTAATAATTCCTTATAAATCAATTTATATAAAATAGCAAAGAATACAACTCTCAGGTTATCAAACATTTTAATTACAATTTGAAAACAGAAAACATAAATAGTTTTATAAATGAATGCAATCTTTGGTTTTTGTTTTGTGTTTAGTACTAAAAATAATTCTTATTTGCGATTCCTATTTATAGACTGAGTACTAGAAGTGTTTGCAATAGCTTATCACTACCCTGGTCATTTTAATTTGCAGTCATATTAGTTTTCAATTAGTTTTATGTGTATTAATTTACGACACATTTATAAACATTTCTAAAGTTTTTTTTTTGAAATAATAAATACTATTTATTAAAGAGAATTTTAAAATATTCTCAAAATAATTGTTTTAGACTAAGTTTATGGTACAACTATTTGATTATCAGGAGAACCTAGGTCATTTGTGAGTAAATATAGGCTAACTTATAGTCACACAACTTATAAAGTGATAAAAAAATGTGATTTTGTATTCATTCACAATAAAAAGAAATATCGGTATAAATATATTTTGTGAATACCTTTCAATTAAGTCTTTAAATAAAAATACAAATAAATTACTGACAAAATATTCATAAAAAACTTTGAGTTATGTTTTAAATTTATTTATCGTTTGAATTTGGCTCCAAATGGACTTCATTTATGGTGAGTTTATTGAGAGAGCACCTAGCAAAGCTCAAAATTATCAAGACTACTATTATTGTTGTATTTTTCATACTTTGATTTCTATTGATATTTTATTTGAACAAAAATATCATGCTCATAATGTACCTAGACTAATAAATTGCCAGAAAGTCTGTCCCTTTGGGTTAACCTGTCTTTTTAAATAAAGTCATTCAATAATTTCGATTAAAATCTTTGTAAACAATTTTTAAAATAACCAAGATCATTGAGATCATTGAGTATAAAACAAAATTAGAACAAACTTTTAAAAGTCATTTAAATGCTTTTGTTTATCGATTTTCAAAAATAGATCTTTACATAAGTCTGGAATAAAAAACAAATCTATTTTTATTTTGCCTTTAAATGACATTAATATATAAAAACTAATAAAAAGATATTTGAAAATGTCTTCAACTGAGTTAACTAAAAGCGAGAAATAAAACTTTCGTTGAGTTTGAGTCAACTGAATGTCTGCAAAAAAAAGTCATAAAAATATCATAAGAGTTGTCGCCAGAAATGAGTTTACTATGAAATCCTACAGATGTGAACATAAAACCATTTTTCATAATTTTTTGAATTTATATTTAATTAAAACATAAAATGAAGTGAATCTCGAAATCTGATACCAAAGTATTTAAAGGGAAACAAAGGCTGAAAACAATGACTTCAATATCAGTCATTTCATCTCTAATTTCATTTAAAAGCCTTTCTATCGATTTCTCGACGAATATAAATGTTTACAAAAGAAGTTAATTAAATAATAATTATTAATTAATATTTTGAATAGCATTCAAGTGATGTCAACATTTGTCATCAGAAGAGTTGTTATTTCATTTGTATTGTCATGTCTTACGACCTGTTAGTCCTTCATTTAGATAAAAGTGGTTTGTTTTGAGGAAAACCCTTTTAAAGCGAAGGCAGTGACAAAACAATTCATAAAATAGAGTTAAATAGAGGGCTGTCTCTCAAGTGATCAGCGGTTGTTATATTTGGTTAACATTTGTGGAGTAATTAAACAAAAAGTGGAACATCTTATCTAAAAAGAGGCGAAACGAGAAAAATGTTGTCTTTTTAAATGTGATTATCGCTAATCATTAAATCACTAATAAGTTATTAAATAACAAAAACCCGATCCCAGTATCAGATCTCAAAAGGTTTAGTGAAAAATCCCACAGAAGTTGAGGAAAATGTCAAAAGTTATTAAAGCAGAGGTTTTGGCCTTAAATTAAATGTTGAAAATCGCAATAAACGAGTTATAAATGCGATAAAAAGCATTGAAACTATTTTTTTCATTATATATAAAATAACGATATTTAGTGGGAATTGCAATGAGTTTACAATTTTGAAGAACTCATTCATAACTCACAGAAGAAATCCTTTTGAACTCAAATCGATATTATTGTGACAAAAGTCTCCCACAAGTTATGGGAAGAAATGATTTCAACAAAATTAATGTCACTTATTGTTAACCAAAAAAAGATAAACATAGAGTTCAAGGGATGCACACGTATTAACACACACTCACCACAAGAGACGGTACGGACGGCAGCACTCAATCAATTACTCCAACACTTATTCAAAATGAAAGGATGAGAAACAGACACTCAGTTTATGTCACTCTAATTATCATTAATTAAATCTAAAATTTAATAAACCATTAAAACAAATGCATCGCACAGAAAATGAAAGGAGTGGGCGGTCAGACCTCAACACAATCCAAATAATTTGGAGATAATATCAACAAATGTTAATGACTTCACCCAATACTCAGTATTATAGACACAATTAAATCAATGATTGGGAAAATGTATTAATTATTCTGAGCTCAAAGTAATACTAAATATAAGGAAATATAAAAATATTTACCTTTAGTTGTGATCAGAGCTAAACGTCAGCCGACTTTAGGTTTACGCCATTAAGTGTTGTCTCAATTTATGTCATATTATTGTGAGTCGACTTCAATCCACTGAAAGCCTTTCCCAACAGTTGTTAAGAAGAGCGCCATCTCTTAACTCTAACCTCACTTTTGCACAGATTTTCAAACTTTTCAAACATGTTTCAAATAAATCGTCTATTAATCAGATCCAATCAAAGATATCTTCACCACAAATCTAATGATAAGAGAAATCGATTGTATTATTGGAACAAAATTCTTGTCTTCACTAACATTAATGAAACAATTGGTTCACAGTTAGAAACAACTCATAAGAGCCAAAGTGTAAGACATTTGTTTACTTTTATTTTGAAATTAATTCAAATGTTTTGAACTAAAGCTCTTCAGGAATAAGAACTTAATATTTCGGACAGAAAAGGGTTTATTTGTTTTAATGCCTTTTGTGGTGAAAGCGATGCAAAAACTCATTGAAATCATAGATCAGGAAATGATTTCAATTAACGCTCAGAAAATAGTAATGCCTTCACTCGTTTCCAAACAACTCTGGGATAAATCAGGTCTTAAATGACAATCAATTCATTAAAATGTATTTATTGACAATTTTAGTGATGAACAGGTCGTTGGTCTGAATCTGGAGAAGAACTCTTTAGATTAAAAGATAGACATGAAATGGACTTTTGTTTAGCGCCGGTAAGTATTGCAAACATTTACTCATTATTTACTAAAATTTTATATTTTTTGCCGACAATTAATAGACTCACGAAGAAGTTGTCACTAATTTGGTGGCCAACACTAAAAACTTATCCGAAAGTCATTTACCGCTATATTTATATCAAATCAGTTTTAAATTTAGAGACGAAATGAAAGCAAAACACGGATTATTGAGAGGACGAGAGTTTCTTATGAAAGGTATCCTTAATTTAAGCCTTAAGTCATTTTAAACACATTTTCTTCAGATTTGTATACTTTTGATGCGAATGAAAGCGAAGCTAAAAAAACATATGAAAAGGTTTGCAATTCTTACGACAATATTTTCAAACGACTGAATCTACAGTTTATTAAAGGTTAGTAACAATTCTTACTTTTGTACTAAAAAAACATTTTTTTTTATTGAAAGCGCGCGGATCTGTCGGAACAATTGGTGGCAAATATTCAGACGAATATCTTCTTGTTTCTGATTTGGGTGAAGATGTGATCTTCAGATGTGATTCATGTCAAACAGCCTTTAATAAAGAACTGATTGATTCCGAGCAAAAGAAAGGATGTCTTTCATGTGGGAGCACTCATTTGACTCAATTAAATGGTATTGAGTGCGGACACGCTTTCCATTTGGGGGACAAATATTCCAACAAATTTAATGCAAAATTTTTATCAAAAGATTCGCAGAAAATGTAATAAAGTTTTGAAAAACAAATATTAATTCCTTTAATTTTAGTGTATATGAAATGGGTTGCTATGGATTGGGTGTCACACGAATTCTGGCCGCTTCTGTTGAAGTTCTCTCTCAAGACTATTCAATTCGATGGCCCTTAGCTTTGGCTCCGTTTAAGATTTGTTTGGTTCTCCCAAAAGTACTTTAAATTCGACTTAAATTCATATTTTCATAAATTTTATTTACAAATAGAGAGGCAGTAAAGAAGATGTAGGAACAGATCTTACAATAGATTTGGCCAAAACTCTATCCGAATCATTAAATGAAGATATTTTTATTGACGACAGAACACATCTCACAATTGGTAAACGGATGGCTGGTTTGCAAACATTAGGGATTCCTTATATAATAATTGCTGGAAAACGAATCACTGAAGAAATACCTAAATTTGAAGTAATTGATAGCTATAATCAAGACAAACATTTTTTCACTCATTTAGAGAGTATTCAATATTTTGAAAATATTTTATAAAAGTTATTTAAAAATTGTATTTTTTATTAAAAATATCATTGAATTGCTTTCAAATTCAAAGTTTTCATTTGAATTATAAACTATTGAACACAAATAAGAGGAAAAGTGAAGACAATAAAAATAGGTTTAAATAAAGGATCAAAAATAAAAATCAATGAATTTAACAAAACTCTCAAAAATTATAATTTTATTGGAATTCAAATAAATATAACTTTAGATTCAAATTAGAGATAAATAAACGACAAAATATATCAAAGTTTGGACTCTTCTCTCTTTCGATAATAATTTTAATCATTTCTTTTTTTAAAGCATTTTTTGCAGAGAA
>JAQIXI010000484.1:0-22912 GCA_034700165.1 Galumnidae sp. Gr-Ori-00277
GAGTCAATTCCTTAATGTTTGCGGCGGACATCCTTTTTGTGGTCAATTAGTTGATTGTTGTTTTAAATTAGTTATTAAATTAATTGTTTTTATTTTTGTACACAAAATTCAATCAAATATCGATGAAAACACTATTTGTTGAACGTTTTATAAAAATAAGGTATAATACAAATAAAGTCTTTTTGTTAATATTCAAAACGGTATTCACTGAACACAACTCTAATTTTGTAATACTTTATATTGTCTTTGAGTCAAATGCAGACATTTTAGTACATAGAATGACATCTTTTGGCAAAAAAAAACTAAAAATTGTGATCAAAAATTTGTCTTGGCACTTTCTTCGCTAATTTTGCTGGATTAAATGGCATTATCTGAGGCGGACCTCTGTTTTTCAGTTGTTCGACCTGTTTCTGAAGCCAAAAGATCTGTGTCTGAAGGGCTAAGACATGATATTCAACAGAAGTAGTCATCACTAACTCTTTCTCTTCCATTCTTTCGATTCGGTATTTAATTAAATCCAATTCTTCGTCTGATAACAGATTTAATACAAATTTGTAAATAATTATCACTTTTTTAACAAAATTATTGTATTTTCGTCCGAATATTAAACACAAAATTGTATTAATCGCTGAAAACATTAACGAAACACAAAACAAAAGAAACTTAAAAATTAAATCTTTGATCGAAACCATAGTTTTAGTGTTTTTGTCGATAATTAAGATTTAATTATATATTAAATGAAATTCAAATATTTTTTTGTTAATTACAGTGTTTTTTGTAATTAAATTTTGGAAATTAACTGAAATGAATAAATGAAATTCAAAAATCACTTAATGAGGAAAAACTAAAATAATTAGACATTAAATGTGTGAATACATCGAAAGTGTCACAACTTTTGGTAAATATTTTCCGAAATCAAGTCTTTAAATAAGTGGCAGTCATTCGATGCTGTCTTATGATTAAGGGATTAATTTACAGATGTATTCAAAGGATTCAAACTTATTTAGTTATTGTAATCTTAAGAGTTAAGGACCCTAAGGTATACCTTATATGGCATCCACTGGCCTTAAGCCCCGCACAATCACATGACTATTAACTGTTTTCTTTTTTCAAATTTATTTTTTTCCTAAATTTAATAAATATTGTATTAATTATTTAAACATTTAATTGAAAAAATAATTAGTTTTAATGAATGACAGAATTATATAAAACTTTTTGTAATGAATGTTATTTTATTTAAAGAGTTATTTAGTGTTTAGAATAAATTTTCAAAAAATTTCGGAAATAAATAATTCTTTTTTGAAATAAAATTATATTTTAGAGTATTTTTGAAAAATTGTAGAAATTTTTAGTTAAATTTATAGATTTATAGACAAATCGAAATGAAAACATTGGAACGACTAAACTCTGGTACAAATTTCACAATTTGATAAGTTTAAAGTGAATTGAGCAAGGTTTAAAGCAATTGAAAAAGGGCAAGTTATACAACAATTGCTATTATTTCGCAAAAAAAAAGATAAACTTTTCCTATAATTTAAATAAAGTGAAGATAACTATAACTATGGCTTTGAAAGAATTTTTAACGAAAATAATTTATAGGAATTAATATTTGATTATATTCTAGACATAAAAGGAATCCATAGAAGTAGTTATGAAGTGTTTATGAAAAGATATAAACAATATCTCTGTAATCCCTGAATAGTGTGACCGACAAAAACAAACTCTATTTTTATCGAAATAAGACATTTTTAGCAAAAAATAAACACAAAATATATTTATTTCTATAAAATTTTAATGCAAATTAATTGTCAACCATTTTTACACTATTTAACCAGAACAAATTATTAAATACATCAAGTTTAGAACATTTTTCAAATTTTATTAGAAAATCAATATATTTGTTAGTTATTGAAAAATAGGAACTTTTATTGAAGTTTTAAATTTTTGATATGAAATAAATGGTCGAAACAAAAATGGTTTTAAAAGATATGTGGTCACTCTATTATTCTCTGATAGAATTTAATCATCAAATGAAATGAAGAGCACATCTGTTATAAAATGATATTTAGAATTATATTAACACTTCATTCAGTATCTGTTTTTAATGTCAACTATTTATCAAATATTGGTATAACTAAGAGTTGTGTTAATTATGTCGACCGAAGACATCGTTAAGAGACTGAGAGACAAGTTTTTGATTGATTTGGAGAAAAATGAAGAGCTATACCATGAGGTGGACATAAGACGTGTTCGGACAGACGACTGGCAAATAGAAAGGTTTATTGTCGAACATGAAAATGAAGACAAGGCCTACAACGCTCTTCTCAAAGCTCTTCAATGGAAGAAGTCTTTCGGAGTTCATGAAAGGACTGACACCTATTTCCCCATAGAAATAGTCGGATGGACTGAAAATCATACGTTTGGTCGCGACAAATGTGGTCGACTCATTCAATGGGAGAAAAGTAAACACGAGCGCAAAATTCCCGAAATAACTATTTTGGGACAGCAGTATATCGCGCATTGCATGGAGAAAAACGACCAAGCTGAACCAAGAAAAGGCTTTGTTTTGGTTACCGATACCAATGGTTCGGGTCTGACGACAATGAATTTGGATTTCTTTAAATTCAAAATAGAGATCACTCAGTATTACCCCGAAGCATTACAGGCCGACTATGTGGTGGACTTGCCATGGGTGCTAAGTGGTGTAAGCAAGGTGATCCTAGCAATGTGTAATCAGAAATTAAAGGAAAGAATTCAATTTATTCCCAAAAAAGAATTAACCAAGTATATTGACAGTGAGATCATTCCCATCGAATTGGGGGGTAAACGAGAAGTAAGATATGAATTACCGGAAGGACTGAAAACTATGACCCAATTGTCGTCAACTTTGGGTTTGTCTGAAAAAGTCATTCAAAGTTATTACAAAAGTTTCGATAAAAAGTTGTAATTTTTAATTACTTTCTGAATATGACTTCGCTTTTAATAAAAACAATAAATAAGTAATAATAATATACTGGCATTTATTGCTAGTTTCTTTTGAAAATCATATGAATATTAGAGTAAAAAAACACGGAATAAGTCATTGGCTTTAATCGGGTGTTGCCCTCATCTAATTCCGAAGCCATGATTTGCTAAAAACTAAATATTAGTCAACACATTAGACATCAAAATCGACGGATTAATGCTTTCCATTCATTTTTATGATTTTCTGCTAAATTTATATTAAATGATAAAACCGGTGGCGAACAGCTCTTTAGGGGGAGTTTTGAATGTTTGAACTCGCGATGAGTTTAACATTTCAGACAAAAAATATTTTCTTATAATTAAATTCCGGTTTAATGAGGAATACATCGATTATGAGAAGAATTTTAATGATATGAATATTCCCATAAAATACTGAGTTATCAAAAATAAATGTACCTTGCTAGATGTTTCAATCCTTTTCCTAAACTTTTAATGATTGCCAACTAATTTAATCATTAATGGCATCAAAAAAAACTGTTAAAATAGATAACTGTTTGAATTAAAATTTCCAATTAAAACAAAATAATGTGTTGTGTGAATGTCCTTGCACATTTGGCTCATTTTGTACACTTGAACCTTTGAACGCTATGAAAGTCAATTTTGTCTTCACTCTAATTACGTTCAATTGATTTCCTGCGGAAAGTTTATTAGAATCTAATAACAAATGTTTAATAATCCAACGGATCAGTGCTTTCACCCAAACTTTATTGGATTGAAATAAATCGTTAGAAAAAAAGTGCTTTTCATGTCATTACTGTTTGAATTTGTTTTGCTTTCAGTCAACTAAACTGAGACGAAAGTTTAGTCACTAAACTGTGAGCTATGAATTTAAGCCATATATTGATTGCTCATAGAGTCTGATCTGTGATTACGACTCAATATTTAAGTGGAAAAACACCGAAAAAATGTTATTTTGAAAGAAACTCATGACTTCTATCCGTCTCTTTAATGTCTAAACATATTGTTCGGACACATTTGCACACATTTCACACTTAATATGTATTACAATATTCCACTGAATTATTCATCTATGATAATTTGCCTTGATGATTCAATTCATTATTATAATTATTTATATATTATTTATTTAAAATTTACATTTATGCAAATAATCAAGGAAATTCAACAGTAACTGATATTACATATGATCTATTATACAATGTATTGCAAAATACCTCAAATAAATGTTCGTTATTTAACTCAATTGTTTTGCGAATATATTATAAGTATAATAAGTATACTTTAATGTAGCTAAATGTGATCAAGCTATATTTAGGGAAAAAACAAGCAAAAATTTATCCAGAATAAGTCATATAATTATGACAAGGGTGTTTGTACTCAATAACCTGTTGGAAAGTTAAAGTACCAAGCAATGAGTGACGTGCATACATAAAGAGGCAGAACATTCCAGAACTAATGAATATTCGATAGGAAAGACATTCCGATTTCGTCAATAAAATTGAAAAACGAAGAGAAAAGTGAGGAAAAAGTTATTCTCATTTAATTTATTTCTTATTTGATTGGTTTGATTGGAGGCACGACTAAAGTTCACGTATTATAAAAGTCTAAAGAGTTTTATAATAAGTTTAGTATTGCTTTAAAAACTCGTTATTCAGAGTCGCTTTTGTTCGAATGGTTGTGACTATTCTTTCTCCGGGATATAGATTTCAAAATAATTATCCTATCCTTGAAATTAATTGACTTTATATTCATATTAAAGAGAACTGATTTTTGGTTCACACATAAGTTCACAACTATTTGTTCGCATTTTATTTGACGGTTCAGTCATACGACTGTTAGTAACAGTTTTTCAAATATTACTTAATATCGAAAAAAACATTGTTTTGTTGTTGTGATGGATAGTCAGCACTCAAATGAAGCCATTGTTCACAGATTGAGAGAAAAGTTTTTAATTGAAAGTGAAAAGAATGAGGAACTTTACCACGAAGTCGATATTAAACGGGTTCGCACCGATGAATGGCAAGTAGAGAGATTTGTGCTTGATCAAAAAGAAGAGGACAAGGCTTACCAGGCTCTCACTCGAGCCCTTCAATGGAAAAAGTCGTTTGGAATTCATGATAGGACTGATCTGGACTTTCCTCTGGAATTCCATGAATGGGTTGAAGCCTATACCTTTGGTCGGGACAAAGAGGGACGACTTATTCAGTGGGAAAAGACTAAAAATGAGCACAAAATTTCTGAATTGAATTTATTGACGAATCAATATATCGCGCATACAATGGAAAAGATTGACTCAAATGAGTCGCGCAATGGTTTCTCTATTGTGACCAACACTAATGGTGCCGGACTCAGCAATATAAACATGACCACTTTCAAGTTCAAAATTGAAATCACTCAGTATTATCCCGAAGCAATGAGACGCAACCTTATTGTCGATTTGCCCTGGGTCCTAAGTGGAATATCAAAGATTATCCTTTCTTTTTGTGATCAAAAGTTAAGGGAAAGAATTCAGTACATCAACAGTAAAGACTTGACTACTTATGTGGACTCCGAGTATATACCCATCGAATTGGGCGGTCAAAGAGAGGTCAAACTTGTCTTAACTGATGGTTTGCAGGATATGAAACAAATGTCATCCAAATTAGGATTATCTGAAAAAGTCATTCAAAGCTATTATAAATGTTTTGGTAAAAAATATTAATTTTTGTTACAATTATTTTAAACTTTGTATATACTCTAAAGTAGCTTGCTATAAAGGCTTATTATTGTTAATCTTACATTAATATTAAGCAATATATAGTTACTAGATGCAAGTTATGTATCTCAAAATAACAATTTTATTTTTATCCAACATTTTTATGTAAATATTTGTTCATTTCTTCGATTTCTGTTTATTTCTCTTAAAATTATTTTTATAACTTTTTTTTAATTTTTTCCATTAGTTTTCAAATAAGTAATTGAGTGGAGAGAGAGGGAAAGAGAGGGAGAGAGAGGGGAGAGGGAGAGAATTTCAATACTTTCCTTAATTATCGATTTTCTACAAAATTAGTTAACATAAAATTGAGTTCAAAACTTATTCCTTAAGAAAGAACTGAATTTTTATTTGGATTTATTGGTATTAATTCAATGATATATTGATATATAGCCGGCGGTCGAAATGACTTTAATTACAAAAAACATACTCTTATTTGACTGCATTTCATATTATTATAACAATTATTTATTTTGAATTTATATGAATTGCAAAATCATATAATTAGGGTAAGTTTTCTTACTAATAAATTATTTGATTTAAAATTTGATAGATTAAAAGTTTTATTTAACCTTTTTCCTTAATAGAAAAAGTAGATAGATAATAAAATATTTTGAAATTTTAAATCAATTAAAAGTAAAATTCATTACCATTGGGTTTAAATAAAATTTGTGATAGTACATTTCAATTGGCTCTTGCATTACCCAAGAAAGTAGATAAGTAAAGGGATGGCCAAGACAATTTATCTAAGACCTTATTATTTAAATAACCTTGTGCTTTTATGTTTACAAACTCAATAATTAAAGATACTTTTATCTTACTTTTTAAGTAATAAATTCATTATTTATCAAGGCAAATTTTCTTACCGTAAAGATATACTGATTTAGCAAGCAGACTTTTTTATTTAAAAATGTCATTAAAATCATAATTTTATTCATTTTTAGTTTCCATTAAAATATTTCTGAAAAAAATTAGATAAAATGTTGTCATAAAGTAAACAAAATTTCCTTAATAGTATAAATAAGCAAGGATGTTTTTTTTGTTTTTGTAATAAATTCATTCAAAGTTTATTCTAGTTATAATAAGTTATGTTTTTCATGAATTCATTGCTAATTATATTTATTTCCCGCATAAATGTCTAATTGAACTGTCCTTCAAAGCTATTCTCAGAACTAATTAAAATAATCAAATAAATCATAAAATGATGGCACCCAACAATTAGCAAGTTCATTTAGATTGCTTTCAAAAGTATTGCTTTTAATTGATTCGGAGCAATAAACGGTTTCGCTTAATATTTTGAATTTTTAAAAAATATATTTATAATTAGTTCTTGGAATTCATCCATTAATAATTTACTTAGAAAATTGAATTCATCAAGAACATTTTATTCAATTATTATCCAAAAAGAAAATGTTTTTAAACCAAAAGAAACATCTAATTAATTAGTGATTTAATTATCTGAATCTGTTGTCACATAAACAGAGATAAAGGGCGAGTCATAAACTCAGGGCTCAAGAATTTTCGCCCATTAGTTGTGATGAATATTCTGTTCTTATCCTAAGTTTGCAATTATTCTAATTGTTATATACCAGAGATTAGATTTTTACTCGATATTATTACTACTAATATCATGAAATGACAAACAAGTCGTTGTTTCCACCCAGAGATCCCTCGCTTTTTCTATTACTTTTGCTTTCCATTAAAAATGTCAGTTTATTTCCAATAAAACAGAAAATATTTTTATCGAAAAAAGAGTAAACTTAATGTCAGATGTAGTGAATCCGACTGAGAGATGTGGTGCGAGCGCTGTGCCAGTCATCAGATCAGCTCTTTATATGTATGTCTTGGACTCGCCCTCAATATGTAGGAAAACATTCACTCTAAAGACAGACTCTGTTTGTTGTTATCCTTGAATTGATGTTAAAATAAGCCCAGAGTTTGAGCGGAAAATTACTGCCAATAGAGTGAAGAGAAAACTTAATTTTTTACTAAAAAAAGTTTTAGATTTCAGACATTTCTTATATGAAATTCAATTTTTTCGGTTAGAGATTGCAAACCATAGCAGTGAGTGAATCTCTCTTGAAGTAAATCGTGTTTTCCCTCAACTATTCAGTAGTGAATTCCCTTTTGGAATAAAAGTGAAATTAGTTTTTATTTCTTAATTTCATTTCGAAAAAATTAAGAAAAAACTATAAAAATGATCGAAAGAATCCGAAAAATGGTTTTAAAAGAATGTAAAATAAATCCGGAGTATTACCACGAAATTGATGTCAACAAATTCCGAAGTGACGACTGGCAGATACAGAGGTATATCGACGAATACGAGACCGAAGAGAAGGCATATGAAGAGATCATTAAAACAATGTTATGGAAGCGTCAGTTTGGTATTCATGACCGCAACGACCAGTACTTTCCTAAAGAGTTCTATGAATTCTTTGAGGTCGAACTCCATGGAAGGGATAGAGAGGGACGAGTACTTCACTGGGAGTCAACTAGAAGTTTGATCAAGATTAATGATTTCGCCCCATTAAAACAACAGTTTATTGCACACAGAATGCAAAAGATGGACGACGAGGCGGGACCCGATGGTTGGACAGTAGTTATGGATACTCAGGGAACAGGTCTGGCAAACGTTAACTTAGAATCGTGGAAATTCAAGATTGGTTTACTCCAGTACTTCCCACAAGGCTTACGGCAGGTGCTAATAGTAGACTTACCCTGGATTCTCAACTCTATTATGCAAATAATAATTTCCTTTTTGCCGCCAAAAATACGTCAAAACGTAATGTTCATCAAAAGAGCACAACTGCCTGATTATATCGACCCGGACTATATCCCCGTTCGAATGAACGGAAACCGAGAGAAGATATTATTTCCTCGCGATATAAAACCGATGTCAGAGTTGACACATTTGGGACTCAACGAGAAACAAATCGAACACTACATTAAAAAGCATCAAATGATGTCTAAGAGAAGCAAAAGTTATTAAAATACTTTTTTTTCAAAAGCATTTCTTATCGAAATATGTTTTTGCATTAAATTGAAGCTTCATTTTGTTTAGTTGCTTGGTCAATTCATTTGTCATTTGATATATTTTTTGGTGAAATCTTATTAAAACGGATATAATGTAAAGGAATCCGAATATGTATTGAAAATGTGACTCATTTTTTCTTAATTTAATTAAATGTTTGATAAAATCGTATTTTTTCAGTAATTGATGGAAATCTGGACTTCAATGACAACTCAAAAATTATTTGAAAAGTGTTTGAATTTTTTCAAAATCAATCATTTGTTTAATTAATTCATGTTTTAGATTAAAAATTTACGGAACGATAGAATTGATATTCTGTTTAAGGAATTTCACTGGTATAATATAGTTGCAAGGTTATCTCAATTTTTTCACCTTATAAAAAAATTCCATTCCATTATATATTCGCTGAAAGTTATTTTCGATGCATTCAATGACAAACTTATATATATTTAGTAAATAATTTTCTAATATTAATAATTAAATTCTGAGTTAATTAGTTGTTATTCGTTTAGCACTCAATTAATGATTAATTGGATTCGATTTCATTGAAAACATGAAATCTTATTAGAAATATAAAGTTATACAGTTTTTTGTTAAATAACAACATAATTATCTTGATCAATTCAGCTCACATATCTCGTTTGAATAATAGAGCAATAAATTATAAATTCAAAAGGAGAATCTTCTTTTTGAGCAAGATGATTAATATATTTTCAGCATATATATGCATGCTACTTTTATCATAAGATGTAGTGAGTTATTCTTTAATTATGTATTAATATTTGACTTTAAAACATTACATAATTGGTAGTAAATTAAATGAAGCATGGTTAATGGTTAGTTCAAATAAGTTTAAATATTTGTTTAGCAAATGTATTAGTGTTTGAATGAAACAAACAAAACAAATTCAATGGTCACTCCATTAGCCCAAAACACTTCTTATTTTAATACAATAATATAGAAATAATATATTGAGTATAATATATAGAAAATATATGTTTTGTATCAAAATTAATGTATTGTTAGACATTTCCTCTTAGGATTGGTTAAGTTGAGGTTAGAATATGTTGAAGTTAGTATAGGTTATGGGTTATAAACATGACTTTTAGGACAAATATATTTCTTTTGGGAAAAGTGGAACTATTTTTAGAAGAAATGGGATATAAATTTTAGGACATATGGGTTGCAATCAATTCAATATATTTTTATTATACAATTTTGATGAACACATAAAACTGTTTATCAATAAATAATTTCTATTCATTATTTCAAAGTACTGTTCGTTTGTATACAACTCTTTATAATTATCAATAAAATTGAATAACCAGGAAAACTTTACATATATTATAAAAGCATACTCAAGGAGTAGAACCAATAAAAACAATCAAGAGTAATATGATTATTATTTCAATTTTCCATTGCTAATATTTGTTGTTAATTTGATAATTTACAAACAGTTATTATTTTATACAAGGCAATTTTGATACATTAGTGATAAATTATTAGATATTACCTTGATATTCATCAAATGAAAAGTTAACTATTGTTTTTCGTCCTTGCTTATATAATTTGCTTATAAATTTATTAGTAGTTTTGAATAAATAAATAATTTTATTAAGCCTTCTGTATAAATAATATTAGCTTGGTATATTACTCATCAAACAACAAAAGCTCATTAATAGAGGAATTTAATTAAATTTAGAATAATTTTAATTAAAATGAAGTGAAATGAGAGTCAATAAAAGCGAAAATTTTTTTAATTTTGTTATTCGTTTGAATTAATTTATTGGTCTTTAAATTGAATTCAAGAAAATGTCATTTTTTAGAGAAGTTGTCATTAAGTGATAACTGTTTTCAATGTCAAACGGATTAGATTTGTGTCGTCCAAAGGCATGAGTAATGAAAATACTGTTCAGTTCTAATATTAAGAATAGAAGAAGACTGCAGTTTATTAAACACTTATCTCTGAATGTCATCCAAATTGAAGAGTAGTTCAAAGTTTTGAATAAATTTCCAATTAATTCAAGTTTTAGTAAATTAATTGAAATTTTATTAAAATGAGTGCAAATCATTCGGAGTCTATTAAAAGATTGAGGAATAAGTTTTTGGCAGAATCTCTAACTAATCCACAACTCTATCATCCAATTGACGTGGAAAGGGTCAGGAATGAGAACTGGCAACTTCTTAGGTTTCTCCTCGATAATGACACAGAAGAGGATGCTTATAGAGAATTATGCAAGGTACTTCAATGGAAGAAGTCATTTGGTTTGCATGAAAGGACTGATGAATATTTCCCGAAAGAACTCTTTCTTATCTTCTCTCACGAGAAATTCAGTCGCGATAAAAGCGGTCGAAATGTGAGCTGGAATACTGAAAATCGATACAAAAAGATAAATGACTTCACTCATTTGATTCAGCAATTCCTTTGTCATCAATTAGAAAAACTTGATAGAGCATCCGGGCAAGAAGGCTGGGGTAATGTTAATGATGCGTTGAATGCTGCCATTTTGGATGTGGATATGGCCATGAACAATTTCCGAACAGATCTACTCAATTATTATCCAAAAGGAATGAAGTATAGCCTCACAGTAGACATGCCTTGGATTTTGAGCTCAGCATTTAAACTCGTGAAGGGATTTATGAATAAAAAGTTTAGAGACTCTCTGTTTGTCGTCAAAAGAAATCAATTGACAGAATATGTGGACATCCAATCGATTCCGGAGTGTTTTGGAGGCAAAAGAGAGTGCAGTACTGATGACATCAAACATATTAAGCCATTGCGTGAATGCAATCACTTGGGATTCAATGAAAAACAAATTGAAAACTTCTATAAAATTTATACCGAGGATATCCTCAAAATTCACTGAATATCCTTCAATTAGTCAATTAAACTATAATCAGAATTTTTGTGAAATATTACTACAGATATACACTATTTTACACTTTTTATCATTAAAACCTCAATTATAGCAAAAAAGTGTCTGATTTTCAATGAATTAAAATAACTTTTAATTTCACACCATTAGCAAGATAAAATAAGTTAGAATTTATTTGAGAGAGGAATTTATGAATTATAAGTTATTATGGAATAAAAAAAAATTTAATTTGACTCAATTTAATAGTTTTCAATTATTTTTAGATATAATTTACAAATAAATCAATAATAATATATCATTCAATTCTAGGCTAAAATCCTTGAAAATCCAACATAATAAAAATTACTATAACAATTTAAAATGACATGTTGTTTTGTAAATAAAATTTTTACTATCAAGGAAAGTTTCTGTTATTTCTGCTATCTTCAAGTTTTCATAATCAATAAAATTTGATTTCTTAAGCAAATATCATTGTATTAGAGGTTATTAGAGATAAATGTAGTGTACTTTCAATGTTAAGTATAGTTATTAATATTGAAGTATTGCTTTTAGCCAAGAGAGTAGTTCGGATGCTTTTTAAAATAAAACTAATGAGCGGTGAAAAGTAGTTTTGTTGTCGAGTCTGAGCAGAACTAACATAAAGTGCTTCAAATCAATAAATTTAAAAAATATTGAAATGAATAGAATTTTCTTTAAAATGAGTGCAAATAATTCAGAGTCTATTCAACAAATTAGAGACAGATTTTTGACAGAATCGGTGACTAATCCACAACTCTATCATCCGATTGATATCAAGAGAGTGGAGAGAAATGACTGGCAAGTGAACAGGTTCATTTTAGATAATAATTCAGAAGAGGAGGCTTTCAATGAATTAACTCGTGTTTTAAAATGGAAGAACTCCTATGGTTTACACGAAAGAAGGGATGAGTACTTTCCCAAAGAATTATTTCAAATATTCTGTCACGAAAAATACAGTCGAGACAAAAATGGACGAATAGTGACCTGGAATACTGAGAATCAATACAGAAAAATAGCGGACTTCAGTCCATTGATTCAACAATTTCTATGCCATCAATTAGAGAAACTGGACATAAATGCAGGCATTAATGGATGGCTTTGTGTCAGCGATTGCCTTAATGTTGGTTATGCTAATGTTGATATGAGCTTGAACAATTTTCGTGCAGATCAACTCAAACAATATCCAAAAGGAATGAAATTAAGTCTAAATGTTGATCTTCCCTGGATTATGGGCTCTGCCTATAATATAGTAAAGAATTTTATGGATAAGAAAACCAGAGATTCATTAAAAAACGTGAAAAGGGATCAGTTGACGAAATACGTGGACATAGAATCGATTCCGGAGTGTTTTGGCGGCAAAAGAGAGTGCAGTAATGATAACATTAAACATTTGAAACCATTGCGTGAATGCAATCACTTGGGATTCACTGACAAACAAATGGAAACTTTCTATAAAACCTATTCTTTTCTTAAAATCGATGAATAATTTGAATTTTTTTAATGAATTTTTAAAATAAATTTTTTATTCATTTGTCAAAACCTTAAATATTAAAATAAATTTTTTTTATGAATGAATTTTGTTTTAATAAATATTTTTAAACAAAGAAAAGTTTGACAGAAGTCTATTTCAACAACATTTTTCTGATATCCAGATGGTTTTATAAATGAAAGTACATTTTCCCTTTTATATAAGTTTCAAACATTGCTAGATATTATAAATTAAAGTTAACTTTATTTTATTTTCAATGTTTTTTTTAACTCAAAAGTAATTTTAAATTAAATTCACTATAAATTTGGTTTTTTCTTTAGATTCTATCAGATAGTTCTTACAAATTGTGATGTATTTCAAATTAACTCGAGGTCATTTCAGTGATATTCCCTAAAAGTATGTGATTTCAATAAGTATTGACTCTTAAAAATCCTGAATTATTGCTGAAAATCTATTAAGTCTTTATTGAAATGAGTTCTAATAATTTAGAATTAAATTTCACGAAAAAATATTTTCAAGAAACTCATCAAAAGTCAAGTCATAAAAAAAAGTAAAAGAAATTGCATTTCGAATAAAAAGAGAATTTGTGTGGACTTTATGTCATTTCATTAATTATATTTACTTATAAATAGTGAAAGAATTAAAAAGTCACCGCAGTCAAATTATTATCCTAAAGGTAGACATAATTATGCCCATGATCAAAATATTTTTTTGTTATCCAAAATTATCTTTTGATTGAATAAATGTTCATTAAATCGATTCCGGATTGTCTTAGCGGCCAAATAGAGTGCAGTACTGATACTATGAGACATATGAAACCATTGCATAAATGCCATCACTTGGGTAACCCATTCAATGAGTAACCCATCAAAATATTATATTGAATTATACCAATGTCATACTGTTAAACCATATGTTATATTATTGGATGTCATTTAGTGGTTGAGTAACCACGGTAGTTTTTATTTGGTGAAAGTATGCGATTAATTAAGTATTGATTCGATTAAGAGATTTGAATATTTGTTTTGACATAAAATTATTAAAGAAATGAGTGATAATTCAGTATTAAATCAAAAGATAAGAATAAGATTTTTGGACGAATCAGAAACTAATCCACAACTCTATCATCCGATTGATATCGAAAGAGTAAAGAGGGATAACTGGCAGTTGAACCGGTTTATACTCGACAATTACTCCGAAGAAGAGGTTTACCAGAAGTTAACAAAAACCCTTAAATGGAAAAAAGATTTTGGTTTACATGAAAGGACTGACGAATATTTTCCGAAAGAGTTTTGGCTAATCTTTTTTCATGAGAAGTATAGTCTCGACAAAAGTGGAAGAATTGTATTTTGGATAACAGAGAACCGCTACAAAAAGTTAAAAGAATTTACGCCATTATTTAAGCAGTTCTTATGCCACGTTTTGGATAAATTTGACGAAATCTGTGGCTCTGGAGAACCCGTTTATATCTATGACTTAGCAAATGGTTCGGCATTAAACGTGGACAAGAGCATGATCAAGTTTAGAATGAAAATGGCCCAGTACTTCGGGACTGAATATGGCACTACAATACTTGTTGATATGCCCTGGTTTGCTAAATCAATGGTTAAATTAATTAAGACTTTCCTACAGAGATCTGTTAGGGATAAAGTTATTGTCATTAAAAGAGATGAGTTAACCAAATATATGGACATTGAATCGATTCCGGAGTGTTTTGGCGGCAAAAGAGAGTGTAGTAATGATAACATCAAACATTTGAAACCATTACGTGAATGCAATCACTTGGGATTCACTGACAAACAGATCAAAACTTTTTACAAGACTTACGCCCATATTCTCAAACAATTTGAGGTTTAAATTGATTTTTGTTGTACAATAAAACCAGGGATAGCCAAAGGGGGGGTTTTGCGTAATTCTACCCTTGGAGAAACAAATCCGCAAAATACCTCCATAGAATTTGAAAACCTAAACATTTGATGTCTATGAACAAGCATTGGATCTGTGGAGGTTTACCTAAAATATCCCCTAGTAAATGTACCCCTTAGAGTCGGTTTTTTTTGGCAATCCCTGAATAAAACATAACTAAATTCATATTAAAATTGTATGGATTTTTATCAGCAATTATTCAAATGACAATTATCTTGAAAACTGTTTGTCGATAAGAAATACAGATAAGAAAAAACTTAAACTCGTTTTTATTCATATCTAATGATTGAAAAAAAAAAATTTTTGTTTATATTTGAGAATTAAATTACTTTCAACTAATTGTAAGAAAGTTTTATTGCATTTAAAGAAATATGTATTAAAACATTAAAATATGAAAAGATTGATATTGTATTCAAAAGTAAAAACAATTGTAAAGAAAGTTTTTATTAATAATTTTGAGTTATAATTAGATTTTCATAACTAAAAGCTATTTGTGAACCGGAAAGGAAAAACTACTCTCGACTTAAGGAAAGCCATTAAAGTCATTACACTCTTCTTCAGGAATCATACGATTATTAGCCAAAAGGTTTTTCACACAATAAGAAGTGGTGTCGTCGGCCTTGAAATTACTTATATTTTTCTAAACCTGTGTTGAGGACCAGTTTTTTTTGGAACTCATCTCTTTGAGTGCTCTGACGACTCACAAACCAATGAAAGTGTTTTACGAATACAAGTGTTAGAAAAAATATCTGAAAATTTATTTCTCAAAAATAGTCATAATTTTAGATAAATTTAATTTAAAATTCAAATATTGAATGAATTTTGACATTTGAGTAATTATTTTATTGACAAGATGATTTATTGATAATAACTACGAATGAGCAAGTTAAATTAATTTTTAAAAATATGTTGAGTTGACATGTGTTTCAAAATAGTGTGAAAAATATTTTTACATTTTATGTTATCTTTTGTAAAGTCGTCTTTAAATTTAAGTTTTTATTAAATATAATAAAAATATGAATGACTTAACGGATCAGAAGAACAGGGATTCAGTCGAACGGATTCGCAAAAGATTTTTATTCGAAGCCGAAACCAACCCTAACCTCTACCATAGCATTGATATAAAACGTGTGGAGTCAGAGGACTGGCAGATCGAACGCTTTGTTTTGGATCTACACTCAGAAGAAGAGGCCTTCAAAGCACTGGTCAAAGCCTTGCAATGGAAGAACACATTCGGAGTTCATAACAGAACTGATGAATATTTTCCAAAAGAGTTTTTTCATATTTTTGGCGGTGAGAAACCCAGTCGTGACAGAGAGGGTCGACTCGCCTATTGGGCCGTCCATAAGAACTATCGGAAAATCTCTGATTTTAGTCTACTTTTTAATCAGTTCTTAAGTCATCAAATTGAGAAAATTGACCGAAAGTCAGGTAATAAGGGATGGCTTTCAATAAACGATTGTTCATCTGTTCATTTGGCACACGTCGATATGGCTATTGCCAAGTTTAGAATAGAACTCATCAACTATTATCCTAAAGGCATGAAGTATGGCATCAACTTAGACTTACCATGGTTCGTCGGGCCAATTTATAAAATAATCAAGAACTTTATGCGACACAACATCAGAGATCACGTGATTCTAATCAAAAGAGAAGAGTTGACCGAATATTTTGACATCAATTCTATTCCAATCAGTTTTGGAGGAAAGAGAGAGTTCTCCGATGAGTTATACAAAGATTTGCTGCCATTATATCAATTAAAACATTTAAATCTGACGGACAAACAAATTGACACCTTTTATGACACTTATAAATTTGACAGGGACATTTGAATATTTAAATTGTATTTTTATCTAGCTGAATAATTATTAATCAGAAATGAGGTTATTTTAGATAATTTCGATTAAAAAAAATTATAAAAAAAAGACTAAAATTTTTGTTCATAAAATTAGAAAAATAAAATCACCCTTTTCCTTTTATAATTGAAATGTTTATCAAGATTACTCAAGGTTATTTAAGAAACATAATGTTATCGATAATTTTCTTCTTATTTTTGGTTCCCATTAAAGGAAACCCTTTTTTTCAAATTTAAATGATTTGTAATTCAAATTTCAATCAAAAACTTTAAATCCATTCAAAAGTTTGTAATTTTGAATTCAATGAACAATAAATGTCTTATTTTTTTTATTTTCTGTTCGTTTCAATACTTATATTATTTTTTTTTAAATTTTGTGAATTTTTTAGTGAAAAAAATGTGAATATATTTATTAGTTTATGTTATGAAGAAAATGTTGGTTTAGATTATGATTTTTGTCACTTTTTTTGAGGTCAATTCAGTTCTGAACAATGAATTCATTAATGAAATCAATGTTTGCATTCATTGTTCATAAGTTATGAATCATAACTTTTTTTTTGTCTATCGCTCAGAATAAAAGTTTACCTCAAGTTTAGCCCAATTTCTAATTTTATGGATAGAGTTTAAGTAATGGATAAGTAAGGGATCGACTCCTTTAGAGTTTGAATTAAAAACAGATTTAATAACTGATTATTATTACATCGGATTTGTTTTAAGTGATTAAACGATTGTTTGTCTCGAAATGAATGGCAACAAGAATTTCATCATAAACTCATCTATCAATTAGTAATCAATATGTCTATGAAAATGATATAAATTAGAAACTAATCATTGGGTCTAAGACTAAATATATTCATAGCTATCCATCCAGTTGTGGTCGCCATTATTGTCCTGTTTAACCATATCCGCACACTTTTCTCCGATGACAACAGTGGCCGCATAAGTGTTTGAGTTAATAATTTTGGGCATAATTGAGGCGTCGCACACACGAAGACCCGAAACATCCTTCACTCTGAGTCTGGGATCGAGTACTGTGTCGTGTCTTTTAGGATCACCCATACGGACGCTACCCGTCAAATGGTAACCAGTTTTACCCGTTTTGGTCATAAGACAGTCGATATACGAATCGCATTTCCACATGGGTCTGTCCTTACAGTACTTGCAACCGGGCGGCGGATCCATTACTCGGATGTGTTCAGATATTTCGCTGTTCTCAATCAGATAGAGAACGAATCGAATCATTTCAATAAAATCTGCCCTATCCTGAGGGTGAGCCAAAAAATTTGGATCAATCAATGGCTGAACCATTGGATCCTTTGACTGGAGTCGAATTGAACCGAAACTTAGGCATCGATAGAGATGTGGCGCAAATTGAAACAAATATTCATTTAAAAAGGGGCGGTAATATTCCCTCCATTGAGGCAATTGAGAGGGATGTTCACCACTAATGACACCCAAGTCTTGGACGTATTGTACTTTTGTATAGTAGAAGAGGTTCGGCCACTCCGGGTCTGTGTTATTACTCGAACTAAAGAAAGTGAGAGTATCGGTTGCCTGAGCTAATGGTCCTCTTTTCAGAACAAATAATTCGTATAACTGTTGTGTTGTGAGAGACGGCGGTCTATTGACCAGACCCTTAAGAGCTCCGTCTTTAATCCAAGTATGAATGGAAACAGCAGGGTGATCCTGAAGGTTATCTCCAACGGGTAAGTCTGCAATGGTTTTGATACCAAATTTGGCAAGGTGCTCTGGATGACCGATACCCGATAACATCAGCAGTTGAGGTGAACGAACCGCACCTTTCGTTTAAATATTAAGAGTTAATGAAAGTCTGCTATTCTATTACATAGAGATAACAGATCTGTAAATGAAAGTAATGAATACCTGCGCTGAGAATGACCTCCTTTTTTGCATAAACGGTATGTGTTTTTCCTTTATGATTGAATTCTACTCCAATCGCTCTGGGCTTTGGTCCTGAGTCATCGAATATTACTCGGGTAACAAATGCAGAAGTTATGATATGCATATTCTATTAGAATTCATACAGAATCGAAGGTTAACACAGAATGAGTGCGAGGTTTTTTGCTCGAACCTCTCCGTGTGGATTGGGGTCAATGTAAGCGTTTGCAGTACTCGATCGCAACCCTTCAAACAAGAATGACTGACAAAGGCAAGTGCCCAGTTGTCGCGGACCGTTCACATCGATTGTTGGAACACCGAATGCATTCAACGCTTTGTTATGCAAAACAAGCATTGGATGAGGTGTCGGGTCAGACGATATTTGGACGGGTCCTCTCGTTCCGTGATAGCCAGGGCTTTCGTTCACTATTCTCATATCGGTATTGTTCTCTGACTTAATAAAATAGGGCAACACTTCATCCCACGACCAGCCTATTAGTGATTCCAACAATTAAAGCAGTTTTTATAAATTCAATTGTTTTCTAAATGATCTTGGTCTAATTTAAATTGATTTTTGGTAAGAAATAAATGAAAACCTTTTTTAAAAAATGACAGTTTTTTTCTTATAAATTATGAAAAAATACATTTCCTGGTGATTGTGATCTGAATAATCGCTATTTAGAAATCCAAAAGGTTATTATCTGATTAGTAATTAATTTGGTGCTTGGTGACTTAATTGACCGATTTAGTTCTGAGCCAATACGGGCTTCTCTTATTTGGTAAATAGATTTTTCACTCTTAAGATATTCACTGATATATTATTATCATTCAAATGAATTGGAGAAAAAGTGTAGGAATTGTGAGGGAATTCCTCTTTTGATTACTGGTGTATATGAATATGAATTAATTGCTGACTATTTGAATACCGTTTGAATATTATTAAAATAATAGTCATTATAATAAGCGTAACATTTTTTTCTCTCTTATCGTCAGCACTTCTCTCAAGGAAGTCAAAGAGTTGGTGTGGAATGACTGGTCTGGTCTTAATTAATTCAGAATTAAAATAGAAACCCAAATAGAAATTCATTTATTTCGGTTTGAAACGAGTCTCAGAGAGTGAACTACTCTTTACTACTCTTTACTGCTCTTTAATATTACTCTAAACAACTCAAAACTACTCTGAATTCATTTCTAATAGCGATTACATTCTTAAGATAGGAATAAAAGCTCCCGGAAAATGGTGAACAGAAATTATCAAGTTAGTTTTTCAGTAAATTAATTATTTTTTATAAAAAGTTCTGACCCTTAGCTCCAAATTTAGTGACCCAGAGATCGAAATCTCTTGCATTGCCTCTATTGTAGATCATTCCGTTAATAGTAGAGGAACCACCGATGGCTTTACCAAGATTAGCATCCATACTAACCCCAGTAAAGTGCTTCTGAGGCACTGTTTTATATCTCCAGTCGTACTCTTCATTATCGACTAACCGTTCACTCAAACCGGGAATATCAGTGACTACAGTCTGAGGACCGCCCGCTTCGAGTAAAAGCACATAAACCTTTCCATCTTCGGTAAGTCTGTTGGCGATGACGGCTCCGGCAGCACCGGCGCCCACAATTATGAAATCGTATTCTTCTAAGTGAGAACTCCTCTCAAGAATTTTGTTGTACTCTATTTGTCTCTCGATTGAGATCATCGACACAGCAATCAATTGTAAGATTAGACTCGGATTGAAGGCAACCATTTTCGGGACAAATATTGATAGAGTTGTCAATCATTCACAAAACAATTCAATTCAATTCAATATTAGAATAAATTAGGAATAAATTTGAAAACTTTATTAATTAATTACTTAAAAAATTCACTAAAAAAATATATAAAAAATAAATAAAACACTAAAAACACTTATAATATGAGTCGAGTCTCACATAACTGGAGGTGAAGTCGATTAAAGTCTGGCCCGAAATGAAAGTTAATTGAGATTTAACTGTAAAAGTGTTGAATACAATGGCTAAGTATTAGCCGCTAACAGGTTTTTTGGTCGACACCAGCCTTATGTGTGAGTGGATATATCGAGTGCAGTGTAAGTCCCACCTGAACACCACTTGCACTTAATTTTCACTCAGAATTGATTAAATTTCTTGACATACAAACGGAATTTCTTATTTCATCGAATCCAAGCTATAATTGTTTGTTAATAGCCAGGGCAACTCCAAAATTGCATCATTTAGACTTGCAAATTGCGCAATACCTGGATTAAAGTATACAATTACGAAGGATTTTCTCAAAAACCAAATGAATAAATAATTTTTTATATTGAATTTCAATTGTGTTGAGGAAAGGCCATAACCGAGAACTGGGCTATCCCTAAATGAGTGTATAATTAATGTTTTTTAGTGAAATACATTTTTATCGATGAATTACCAGCTATAGCTCCGGGTTAAAAATTGTGGTCAACGGTTCGCTCGGAGTCACTGAAAAGTCAAATGAATTTTCTTTTATAAAAATATTTGTTTTGCATTTGTTTTGAACAGAAAAAAACTGAAACCAATTTATTTGAAATAATATTCATTACTTTTTAGCCATAAATAACTAATTTAATTAATTTTCATTTATTAACTAAAACTAAAACCAATTTGAAATTGTAATCGAGTGAAAGTTAATTTATGACGGATATTAGCAAGCTTATCTAAATTAGAAAATATTTTTTCTCCGAATAATATTGAGTTTTAGAGTTCATCGAAAAATAAATCACAACATCTTTTAGGGAGAGACTCATAGCTCTCCCATTGAGATAAAGAAATATGTCACTGGGCATTAGCAAGGGCTATTATACCGATTAGCAGGTATTTAGACGAGGAAAGCCCTTCCGATCAACACTTAAGACTTAAAAACATGAGATTTGTATCGGAAAAAAGTGAGATTTTTCTAAAATTTTACGATTTATCATCTCTTGGTCTCTATTTCTATGAAAACCTCTTGCAAATTTCCTGGATTTTCGCAATTAACTATTAACATTACTATTAAAATTACCATACACACTTCAACATATTTTTCACAGATAAGGTTTTAACCATAAAAAGTATAGAATTAAAACTCAATTATCTTTTAATGATTTTGAATACATTTGTTATCATTTTTAGATCTTTTATCGATTATTATAAACCAATAAAAAAGAGTTTTATTATTAAAAATAAAGCTTTTTATGAATATAAAGCTTAAGTCAAAAGTTAAGTAAATGTTATATATTTTCAGGAAATCCATAAAATGATTTTAAACGATAAAATTCTCAATCATTTATAGATTTAATTGAAATGCTTTAAAAACCCGATTATGACTATTATATTGTAAATGAATGGATATTAATTAAGCATGGATTAAGCATGCTCAACTCTAGTATAATCAATGATCATTTAGTTGAACTTTTAACTTTTAGGAAAAAACTATTTTAACCATTAATTTATTTTAAAGCAATTTCTGACACATTTTCTTATTGAATGTCTGATGACCAGAATGAGAGCCAATTTACTAATTAGTTGGTTTTAAAAATACCCACATCATTTTAGAACTTATTTTAAGATATTTTTTTAAATGATTATTCAATTTAGTGAAAAAAATATATATTCTTGGTTAAACTTTTATTTTGAGCCAAACTTAAACTTAATATTAACTGATTTTCAATCGATAATATAATTAATTCTTTTATTTATTTATAGATTTTATAGTTTTTTATTTTAATTTAAAGAAAAAATTCTCAATAAATTGATTTTATTTGAAATTAAACTTTTAAGTGACTGATCGTAATCTTGCAAATAAATGTCGCAACACTGTGTTTTCATGACTTATTGATTATTAATACGGGTTTAATGCTATCCTAGGGTATACTATGGATCAGTAATAAGATAATAATTATGAATTCATTTAATTTGGACTTTTAACAAAATTTACCTAGAACAATATCGCAATTTTTTAAGTAAAACATGATCAAGATAACCTTAGTTATTGAAAAGGACAACATATTGTCAAAGTAAGGGAGAGAGAGGGAGATGTGTGTGTGTGTGAGAGAGAGAGAGTGAGAGA
>JAQIXI010000485.1:0-22905 GCA_034700165.1 Galumnidae sp. Gr-Ori-00277
ATTAAAATAATAGAAGCGCTTCTAATTTTGATTCTTTAGGCAAAGACATCATTGACTCTGGACTTCAAATATTTGAATTCAATTGAATTCAATTTTTAAAAACAATTGTTTTAAGTCTTAAGTTTGGGTTTATTATAATGAGTCTAATAATGATATGAAAAGCATTACATCGCTTAAAGATAATTATATTAATAAAACCACTTTTAATAAATTATTAATGTATTTCTTTTGTTTCAGTTTAACAATTTTGGACTAATTGTTTGTCTTATAAGACAGCCATCAGTTTTGTGACTCAATGGTATTCACAATTGTTAACAATAGAAGCGCTTCTATTTTGAATTGAGTTTAATTTAATTCTTTTTTATTTTAGATTTGGTTTAAATGTCATAGCAATCAACACATTTATCTCAAATTATAATACTAAAGATTTTTTTAATAATATTAATTATATATAAAATATAATTAATCATTAATTGTATTATTTTAATGTATTATTTTTTGACTTAAAATAAATTTTTTGCAAAATATTTTACAATTTATTATTATTGAAAAACCCCTAAATTTATTTCATAACTATATGTGTGAATATTTTTACATAACTGGTCATATAAACTGATCCAAAACTATTTATGGGCTGTTTTGTCCAACTTTTACTCGTCTATTCATGATTTTTCATGAAATCCTTATTTCAGTGTATGAGTCAAAACATTTGACGTTATTTGTAAACAAATCATTTAAAGAATATTCTTTCGATTCTTTTAATTATTTTAATTTATTTTAAAACTGTTTTTGAGTTAATTAAAAGAAAATCAGAGCATTTGTTACCATTTGTTGCAAATGTGAGCACATTATCTGATGTCAATATCGAAGATCTGAGAACAAATGAAAATAAAATTCTCGAGGAATCGATTCGTTTAAAAAATTAAAAGTTTGACAGAAATCTCATTAAATAATAGAAATTAATAAAATTATAACAAAATAATTATAATCTTTTCATTGACTTCTTTGTAGTGAGAATTCAGTCCTTTTTCATTGATTTATACTTCCCTTTAAAGTCGTGTTTTATTTTCATTATATTTAAAAATATGTATTTATTTAGAATTAAAGAATTTTATTTAATTAACGATTAAATGTTAGTCAATAAAGAAAACAATTATATTAACGAATGACTAGTTTTTCAAAGATTACAAAATTTAGTTCAAAAACATTAAAATCGAACCAAAATTTGTTTCATTAGTTTTAATAAATGTAACGAATTATTAAATTTTTATTAATTTATAGAAACTGTTAACTATTTAATGAACGGCTAATTATTTAGGACTAGAGTTGACTCTTTTAGGCCCCCAAACGAATTAAATTGGTTTCAGGTGTTTGTCCGAAATATTTATTCTGTGCTCGTCTTAGTTTAACGCAATCGGGACACATCTTACACCTGAAGTGTTCCTCACAATAGGGTTCGCCCTCAAACTCGAAATAGTTGCCAGTTTTGAGAGGACAGTGACAGTCCTTTTAATATAATTCATTTTAATGTTTGAAAATTGATTAAAAAAATAAGAACTCTTACTCTACAGACAAAGCAGTCCGGATGCCATTTAGAGTCCAGTGCTGTCACACATATCTTGTCAACAATGGGTTTATTACAGGCGCGACAGTACGGAGCGAACAGTTCGATATAACAGGGCCTGCAATAAGACTTGTCGTTGTGTTCGTGGTATCCTTCGGGATCTTCACTCAATTGTTTGTTACAGTGTTGGCACAGGAAGTGCTCGGGATGCCATGTCCTGCCCATTGCTGTCAAACATTTCTATTTGTAAAAAGAATTAAAGTTAAATCAATGAAGAAATGATTATTTGTGTTACTTCTCTGATGGGCGCGTGACAGGCGGCGCACTTCGGAGAGAATAGTGCATGGTAATCAGTGTCACAATAAGGCAGACCATCCTTTTCACGATATCCATCAGCTCCGAGAGGTTTATGGCACTGAACACAAGCGAAACATTCCGGATGCCATGTCTTTCCCAAAGCTTTGAGAACTTTCTGTTAAAAATAAAAAATACCTCAAATTAAGAATTGATTAGAAATGGAAGCCATAAAAGCCTTACATCAGTTATGGGGAGTTTACATCCGTAACATTTCGGTAAAAACATTTCCTGAAAATGTTTATTACAATAAGGCTTTCCGTCTTTCTCTTTGAAATTGTTTGGACTCAGAGGTGTTCCGCATTGACAGCACTTAAAGCAGTTCGGGTGCCACTGACGGCCCATCGCTACCAATGGCTGCACAAATCAATTCTCAGTTTCATTGAATTTCAATCAAAACTATATTACCGTTCCTTTGATCGGAAGATTACATTCCGAACACTTCGGAGAAAACAATTTATGGTAATCTTCTTCACAATAAGGTTTTCCACTTTTCTCTAAGAAATGGTCGGGTGATAACTGTTTATGACATTTGTGGCAATTGAAGCACTCCGGGTGCCAATTCTTGCCCAAAGCCTTAACCATTTTCTTCTAAATATTGTCATTTAATTAATGAAAATCATTAAAAAAAAAGGTTTATTACCGGATCTTTAATGGGATCACCACATCCGGCACAGGGAGGAGAAAACATCTTATGGTAATCTTTTTCACAATAGGGTTTTCCCGCTTTTTCAAAGAAGTTGTTTGGATTCAAAGGTGTTTCACAAGTATTGCATTTAAAACAACCAGGGTGCCATTTCTTTCCCATTGCGTTAATAAAATTGTTCTGAATTTTAAAGAAATTCAAAAATTATTTAAAATTGTTTAAGACTTCCGACAATTGAGACTAACGTCAGTAATGGGTTGATGACAACCCGCGCACTTCGGGGAAAACAATTTATTGAAATCGTTTTCACAGTAAGGTTTGCCATTCTTTTCGTAGAAATTATTCGGACTTAAAGGTATAGCACATTTGTCACAAGTGAAGCACTGGGGGTGCCAATTCTTTCCCAATGCATTTATGTAATTACCCTTTAATTGAAAATAATTTGTAATTAATTAAAAAATTAATGAAAATAAATAATTAGTACATCTTTGATAGGAAGATGACATCCAGCACATTTTGGTGAAAATAATCGGTGGTAGTCATCCTCGCAATAAGGTTTACCATTTTTCTCGAAGTAATTATTAGGACTCAAAGGAACAGCACATTTGTCACAAGTAAAGCACTGGGGATGCCATGGCTTTCCCATCGCTTGTATTTGATTTCCCTAAAAATAAATTTAATTTTATCATTTTATATCATCAATTATATCATTTTTTAAATAATTAAAAATGAGTTTAAAGGCTAACATCAGAGATAGGTGTTTGACAACCGGCACATTTTGGCGAAAACAGTTTGTGAAAGTCTTTCTCACAGTAGGGTTTGCCGTTCTTTTCGTAGTAATCATTTGGACTCAAAGGAGTTGCACATTGAGTACATTGGAAGCACTGGGGATGCCATGGCTTTCCCATAGCATTGATGAAATTATTCTGAAATATTCCGTAAATAATTTTAATTGTTTTTAATCGAAATTAATTGAAAACTTACGTCTTTAATGGGTAGATGACAACCAGCACATTTTGGAGAAAACATTTTGTGAAAGTCATCCTCACAATAGGGTTTTCCATTCTTCTCATAAAAGTTATTAGGACTGAGAGGTTTAGCGCATTGAGTGCAAGTAAAGCACTGGGGGTGCCAGGGCTTACCCATTGCGTTTACTTGATTGCCCTTCAATTGGAGATCAGTTTTCAAAAATTAGATCAAATACTTTAAATTAATTGTTGAAAGTTATGGTCTGTCAGACAATTATTTGACATTAAGTCAGTTAAAAAACAAAACCACGAATTCATTCAATGATATTCACATTAATCTAAGTAAATGACCTAGATATTATATTCTTATCACAAACAAAACTATTTAAAATTAATATGAGTTTAAGAAAGTTTTTCGAAAGAGAAAAGTGATGCCAACATTAGATACTATTCATATGAAGTTTCAAAATAACTCAGAATATTTGGTGAAAATCATTGAATTGATAAATTAATAAATACCAAGACACTTTTAATATTGATTAATTTGCACACAACATAACACAAACCAACAAATATATACTTAAAATGTGTTTGTCGTCCAAATCTTGAAAATTTGTGAAAAGAATTTATGAAATGTTTTGTTGTTTTATTCAAAAATAAAGGTTTTATAAATGAAATGATTAGTTAAACAAAGACTTACACGCAATAAGACGTGACCATAGGTTAGTGTTATTAAATTGGTTTTGTAGTCATATTTACGATACATCGGAAAAGCTAGCCTTACATCAGTTATAGGTGTGAGACATCCCTCACATTTCGGGGAAAACAACTTATGGTAATCGTCTTCACAGTAAGGTTTGCCATTCTTTTCGAAATAATTGTTAGGACCCAATGGTTTGGCGCATTTGTCGCATGTGAAGCAGTGGGGATGCCATGTCTTTCCCATTGCTGTTATTTTATTGCCCTTTGATTTTAATAAATTCATTTTATTATATTATTTGCGAATTAACTCAAATCAAATCAATGGAACACTTCTTAAGTTTTTAAATGCATTATTCATTAGTAAAAGGGATGCGTCCGTTAGTCAGTCACTACTATTAGGCACAACATCTACGACTTACGTCTCTAATGGGTGTTTTACAACCACTACAATCGGGATAACTCTCTTTGAGTAAGTCTTCAACTAAAGGAAGCATAAAATCTAATTCGTCGGTCGGATAGCGTTTAGAACCGAATTCCGATTCCAGTTTTGGTTTGTCTTTCTTTTTCAGAATCGGTTCTAAAACTGGTTCTACAGTTTTAACAGGTTTTGGCGGCTCTATAGCAGCAGCTCTACACGAGGGATGCCATGGTTTTCCTTTGGCCATAACTCTCTCCTCTTTCTATTGCGTTAATTCAATTAACGGCAGAACTAAGTTTTAAACTATAAGTTGAGCCCTAAATCTCCAAACAATTCAGACTTTTATTGTCTGAAAACATCTTTTTTATATAATTTTCATATTTTTTTATTAAAAACTTTGGAGATTTAAAAGCATTTATTGGTATAATATTCACCGAATGCTATCGTTTTGACCGATTGTGACAATACTTACGTCAGTTATGGGTTGATTACAACCACCACATTTCGGTGAAAACAATTTGTGGTAATCGTCTTCACAATAAGGTTTACCCGAATGTTCTTTATATGTTTCAGGAGACAATGGTTTCACACAAATGGTACAAACGAAGCACTCCGGATGCCATGGCTTTCCCATTGCAGTAATTTGACGACCCTTTCCATTAAATGATTAATTTATTATTTTTTATTTAAAAAAATGATTACTTCAATAATAGGAAGTCCACAACCGGTACACTTCGGGTGAAACAAATTCATGTAATCCTTTTCACAATAGGGTTTTCCATTCTTCTCATAGAAGTTCCTCTCTTCCAAAGGAATACCACAAGCGGTACATTTAAAGCAGTAGGTGTGCCACATCTTATTCAATGCATTTATAGCTTTCTATTCAAAAATAATTCAAAATCATATTAAAGACATTAATTAAATATAAAGGACTGACATCTCTAATGGGTTCTGTGCAGACACAGCACTTCGGAGAAAAGAGTCGGTGATAGTCTTCTTTACAATAAGGAGACCCCAATCGTTCAATGAAGTTATCCGTAGTAAGAATTTTGCCGCATTCGACACAACAGAAGCAGTTCGGGTGCCAAATACGGTTCAATACAATCAGTCGATTCTATAATTATTAGAATTTTATGAAAATATAGAAATAATTGAATAAAACTGACATTTTTGGTGGGCTTATGACAGGCAGAACAGGGCGGACCGAACAGCTTCTCGTGACAGGGCTTACAATACTGTTTGTTGTCCTGAACCAAATAATTGTAAGCTTTAAGAATTGTATCGCAATTAACACAAGTAAAGCACTCCGGGTGCCACATCTCGTCCAGAGCTGTCACCAACTATTCAAGATTAAGAATCAATTAATTTTTTAAAAGTTTAACTTGCTTATTTTCTAAAATATTAGTCAGTGATAATTTTACAACAAAACCCAATTGATTGATAGAATTAATTCTAATTCTATTGGTATTAATCCAAGAATTTTAAGGTTATGTTTGATTGCCGTCTATTTATTTATTTACATTTAATCTCTTGTTGTGAATCATTCGATACTTTTTGTTTTTAAGGAATGATTTACTTTTGTTTCATTACTGAATATATTGTATATTAAAATTGTTTACAAAAAAAATATACTTAAACCTAATTATCATATTTTAGAACTAATTTTTCAAATTTTGAAAGTTTAAACTTAGAATTAAGTGAATTAAAGATTCAAAGTGAGCAAGGATAAATAGGCAATATGAATTTTATCAAGTTCAAAATTCAAAACCTTAATTCATTGATGTACTTATAAAACCTTATAAATTTGTCATAAAAATAGCTTGATTAATTTTATCTATTATTTATTTTAGTAAACGTAGGTTTTGATCAATAGTTTGATTTACTCTTTCCATTTAAGGTAACCTTGCTAAATGTTAAATGTTAAGTGCTATGAGATATACATGTAGTTGCTATTACAATTACTTTCATCAATATCTCGTATGTAAAGAATTGTACTGGTTAATTTATTAACTAATAAATGTTTGTAACATTAAGTGTTTTTTATAATAATTCAAAAATAAGGACTAAAAATAATTTGGAGTTTTAGCCAAAAAATAAAAGAGACGTCAGTTCTCCAAATCTTGAGATAAGAGAATTGAAGACACGATTTGTTTTGTCGATGTTTTCCACTGTTTTTTACAACAAATGATTAAAAATAGTATAAACAGAGATGGCTTTTATTATGAAATACACTCCTATTTGCCATCTCTGGTATAAAAGGTCTAAAAACTAGAAAAGTGGCCAAAATTCAAAACTTTTCTTAAAAAATTTGAGTTCTAATATCAACAACTCTTGCAAATTATTTTCTCAAATAATCCTATTTTATATTTTGCTTGCATTTAATTTGTTGACATTTTTTTTAAGTTTTTCTATAATTATGATGTTACCAAGGCATAAATGAATGTTTGAAAATCTCTAATTACAATATTCTAATAATAAAAAATAACAATTTCAGGGATTACGAAAGAACTTGACTTCAGGAGCTATTAGGGGGTATTTTTTTATAGCCTCAAAAATTGCTAATTTTTAAAAATATGATTCATTTTATTAATATTTTAGAATCAAATTTAAGCTTGTAAATTTAATATACTTAAATAAAAAACATTTTTTGTCTAAAACTGTTAGTTTATGATCATAATACCAGGGATGGAGAAAGGAACGAGTCTCAGGGGGGTATTTTGGTCAAAATTCAAGGGGGTATTAGGGGGGTATTTTTGGTAAATCCTCAACAAATTGCTAGTTTTTTACATATAAATCGTTTTATTAATATCTTATAATAATAAAATTAAAGCTTCTAAGTTAAAGAAAAAGTATTTTTTGTTAAAAAATTACAAGTTTTTTGACCAAAATTGTTCATTTTTGGTCTTATTTTTGATAAAATACCTTAAAAATGAAGAAATTCTATGGATTTTTTTTAAGAAAAACATCTAAAAACCACTTTTAGAGTATTATTTTACAATTATTTCTCAAAAAGTTCGAAAAACCGTTTTTCTAGGGGTCTTTTTTTCCGATTTCTCCCAGGGGGGGGGGGTGTTTTGCCAATTTTTTGGTCTCAGGGGGGTATTTCGGAATACCCCCTTTCGCCATCCCTGCTTAATACCCACTTTTGCCATCCCTGTTTAATTTTTAATATTTTATGGAAGATATGCTCAGAAAGTGTTTCAACAATTAAAGGATTACATATAATTTCAAATTATTTATGATTTTTGCTAATTTGTGTTAAATTAAAATTTGTTTCAAATGAAATGAAACAATAAGTGAGTTAATCATCTCTTTATTTGTTTTAATATATAACTCATCAATTGATGAGTGTTTTAACAAAACCTATAAAACATTGAAACCCTTATTTGGAAGTATTTATAATTGAAAATCAAGTTTTGGTCAATGAATTTAATACTTGTTTTCATTGAACTCTATTTTATTTAAAAATTAAATTTACTTTAAATAAAAAATCATTGAAGACATTGACTGCATTTGGGAACTCCGGATGGGTTTAAAATAATTTATCTCTTATTTGAAGCCTACAAACCATCAAATATTTATAAAAAATTGATTCAAATAAAGTAAAATTTCAATGAAAAACTTTAAATTAATTTAAATGAGTAAAAAAAGGTATGACTACATACTGATCCCACGATATACATTCCACAGGCAACACAGGGCCCTTTCACCGGTGGTGGAGTGTATTTGTAATCCAAGTGATGGCTGTGGTAATTAATATTTTTTTCCTCTTCGATCTTATCCTTAGGCGATGGCGTTCTCAAGAGTTCCACTTTTGGTGAAACAGTTAAGTGGTCGGAAGGCATTGGAGATACGGATGATCCGTGACTGTCGTAAGTGGTCGTCTTGCGGGTAAGGGAACCTCCCGTACCCGTTCGGGTGGTTGTGGTTGTCGTTCGAGTAAATGTTGTGGCCATTGTTTGGACACGAAGTCACTCACAAAAGACAACAACAAAGAAAAATATAGAAAAATATCACTCGTATTGAGTGATGCGATGACTCGATGTTGGGTCAGATGTGAGTCGAGGAGTAATTCACAGTTTTGTCAAACGCTAACGAAAGCACTTCTGAAAGAGTGAATCACTTCAAATGCGCTGAAACCTCTGAAACTCATATAATATATGAGTATTTTTGGCTAAATATTACTGTTTTTTAGAGCAATGGTGTGGTATTGCTCCAAATGAATGCTTTCCAAAATTTGCCTCATTATATGACCTTGTCTTCAAAATTATGATATAATAATATTTTTACTTTTTCTCAATTCTGGCGAAACTATGAGACCAATAAATGGTGTCTGACTTACTTTCAATGAGATGTTTAACCTAAACATCAATCAAAACCAATATTTCATTCTTTGATGTCTTCAAAAACATTGAGAGGAAATGAAAAATAAATAAATTTCATAAAAGAAGTGAAACTAATATATGAAAAATTTATTGAATTACATCTAAAGTTAATGTTTTATAAAAAATTGGGACAATTAAGTAATAGAATATTCTTAATGGGTTTGACTAACGCTCTAAAAATATGATCCTTTCCTCTAATGAGGACTGTATTTATTCTCGGATTTCAAATTTTAAAAAACAATAATTAAATATATTTATTAAAATTAGTATTAATTAGAATTTCTTACAATAGTCTGGAAATGTGCCCAAAAGACTCCTTTTAAGAGTGTGTCAGTAGAGGCCCTCAGATTGTATGCATACATCTGTTTGTTGTGCGGAATATCTAAAAATACATTTCGGTTTGGTTTTGGTTTTGACATTTTTAAGCCGAGAAAACAGAAGTTTTCGTTTTTGAAAAAACGGTTCAAACATTAAAACATTGAGTTCTAAGAGTTTCGTAAATAAGAAGAATTATTTCGCGTCAGAGAAGTGACTCTTTCGTCGTCTAATTATAATCAATTCCTTTCGGTAACACAATTCACTTCAAGGGCGCACTCAAAACATTGATTTTAAAATTTGTTTTAACTTATTAAGAGTCGATTATAATGTGTTGGATAAGTTTTCTCTCAATTCTTGTCTCAAATGAATAAATTTTCATAAATTTCTTAACATTTTCCTAATGAAGAACGAATGACATCCAAATTGAATTATTCAACACTTATTTGATAGTTATTTAAATAAATTAAACTCAATTAAGTAAATTTTAATTGATTTGGTCTATATTTTCATTAGTGTTAACACAGTTTATCACTTAACCCAACACTTTTATAAACAAATTGCTATAAATGTAGAAAAATTCTGTAAATATGAGTAAAGTATCGGAAATTCCTGAATAATAATAACAAATAATGAGAAATATTTATTTGTTTAGAAATTCTTTGATTCATTAAATTGTTTCTGGAAAACTAATTGCCTTGCTTAATTGAAATTTTTCATGTTTTTAACATTAATAAGAAGAAAAACGTGATTCACTTTTTAGATATTTTTATTATTAAACCCTTTGAAAGATATTTATTTTTACGAATAGAAATAAATTTAAAACAAACAAAGAATAGCATTGAAGGCAAACTCATTATAGATGTTCTGTATTCTATCTTTCCATCAGTTTAAGTGCTGAGTGGAGAACAGAATTCACGAATTTCTATAATCCTTGAAATTAAAGTTTGTTTCTATTGAGTGAAAATACCTCCGACTCCTACGACTAGTCGGTCCTCCATTTGAATAACAGTTTTGAGAAAATATTTTTGTTTCACAAATAATAAGAAGTGATAACATTATAAAACATTTCAATATTAATCCAATGGAAGAGTTCGGACCATATTTGGAGAACGCCTTACAAACCATTTATGAAATTTATATTGAAATTAATCAAAGCTTTTAAGAGATGCTGTAATTCATAGTTTTTGCCAATACTTTCATTGATAAATATTTTTTTTGTTATTTTTATACTATGAAAACCTGCGAAACAACTTATTGTCTGCCCAGAGGTAGACAAGTGATACCCAAATGTGATATTATATCACAATATTGAGATATTCTAACATACATTTGGCAAAAAACAAAAGTAAATAATGTCCATAAATGACCTAATTTTGGAATTTTCAATAAACTTAGTTTTAAAATGACATTTTGACATTTCTATTGAAGTGTTCTAAATTTGTTCTTGATTAAATGAAAAACGATTTTTCTATGAATAGCTAACCTTACTCATTTTTAGTCTTTCTATTTGTCAAAAATTGAAAAAATATTTGTCAAATATTCGCCAAATTTTTCTTTTTGCTAATAAACTTAAATCAAACTCTTTGTTAGTGATTTAATCTCATTTGTGGCACCACTACTATCACCAGTGTATGACTACCGCCTTACAACCACAAAACTACCTTGGTTATTCCTTTTTTTGTCTCGCATAATATGACGAAAAAGTGAACGCATTATAAACAACGCCTACAAATAATTTGATATTTTCGGGTTAAGGGCGAAGAGAGTAGAAGTAATGCCTGGAGGAGAGCTAATTTTGGTCCTTATGTGCAAATCAAAGTGCTCTCTCTCACTCTCTCTCTCCCTCTCTCTTACCTTCTCTTATGCCAAAACTTGAATCGGATTTTTAAAAAACATTATAATTCCTTTTATAGAATAAAACTAATAATTAATTTCTATTTGAATGAATGAATCGCTTAGACTCTCACATATCGACAAATAGAAGTGATTTTAGCGCTCTTTCGAAAACTACACTCAATTTTATTCTTTGAGCACAAGAATACATATTTTGAATCAATATTAGTATTTGTTTCGAAAAATAGTTAATTGTTGAGTGTTTTCTAGCAATGGATATGAGTTCAGCAGAACTGTCGACCCGATCCGAATTTCGATCAGATCTTACATCGGGTCTGCAGTCGACACAATTAATAGCGGGTCAGCGCACAACTGAATATCGCTCTGAATATCAAACTCGGGAATATACAACCAGTCCTACCGATCACTCCAATGGTCGTCAATCACCAGTTTTATCAGAACTGGACATCAATGAAAACGAAAGAGAACTTCTCAATACAGGACTGGACTATACATCAAAGGAAAAGCTTTTGGAAAGATATGGAGAAAAACACTCTAAAGAGAGAACTTCTTCCCGAAGTTCTCGAAGAGTTAAGATATTCGACGAAAATGAAAAGTTTGATTACAATCATTTCGCGAAAATTCCTCCGACGGCCGCCAAATCTCCGGCAATGAATAGAAAAGTGACTTATGATCGCAGATCTCCCTCTCCGTCACCACTCGACCCAAGAAGTCCATCTCCAGCGCACACTATATCAGTTCCACCAAAAGAGGTGAAAACAGCCTCAACTAAAATAGTGATCGAAGGGGAAGAACATCACTGCAAATATCATTCCCATCATTTGGATCATGAATACTGTCCGTCGCCATCGAAAGGACAGTGCGCTGCCTGTAAACAGAATATTATTGGAAAGGTTTGTCTTTATTTTATAATTTAAGGAACACTAAAATTCTCTTAATAACAAACGAATTAATTATATTTTAAAATTTCTGAAATTTTTGACAAAAAAAAATTATGTTTAAATTACATAACAAATACTCATTTTATGTTTTTCTTAACTAATTAGGAGTACAATTAGTTTATTAGAAAATCATTTGAACAAAAATAATCCGTAAAAATGAAAAAATACAAACATTTATTTCGTCTAATTTTATTCAAAAATTATTAATTGATATTAAATTCTCTTATTTTAATGATTAGTGAATCGATTAATAAGTTTTATATTGATTTTAAGTTTACATAACTCTAATATTTAATAGTTATTGCGAGCGATGGGAGAAATATATCACCCTGAATGTTTCACTTGCTGTAATTGTGAAACAAAGCTGAACGAGGCCAATTTCAAACCATACGGGAATAAACCTTATTGTATGCCCTGTTATGAGAAGCTGTTTGGCCCACCTTGCAATGTTTGCAAGAAAGCAACACAAGACGTAAGAATTCCTACTAATCTGTTTTTGGAGAATTTCTACTAATTATGAAAAGCACAGAATCGTTACCATTTGTTGAGTCGTATTTGGCACCCTGAGTGCTTCTGTTGTGTCGAATGTGGTAAGAGATTGACTCCCGATAATTACATCGAAAGGATGGGCTCTCCTTATTGTAAGGATGATTATCACAAACTATTTTCTCCGAAATGCTGTGAATGCAATCTTCCCATAAGAGATGTGAGTCCTTACAGTCCTTACAGTTATATAATTTATAAACAAATATTTGTTAATTAATTTGAATTAAGAAAGCGATAAATGCACTGAATAAGATGTGGCACACCCACTGCTTTAAATGCACTTCTTGTGCTTTGCCTCTGGAAGAGAGGAATTTTTACGAAAAGAGCGGTAAACCTTATTGTGAAAAATGTCACTCAAATATGTTTGATCCAAAATGTGTCAAATGTCGGCTTCCAATCACTAATGTATGCCTTCAACGCATAGAACATAACTTTAGTTTAATTGCTTTTGGGTTTAAAGGGTCGACAGATAACTGTTAACGGAAAGCCATGGCATCCCGAGTGCTTTGTCTGCACTACTTGTGTTAAGCCACTAACGCCTGAGAATTACAGAGAATATAAGGGAAAACCTTATTGTGAAGACGATTACAACAAATTGTTTTCTCCGAAGTGCAACGCTTGTAGTCTTCCCATAACTGATGTGAGCTTTCAATCGATACTTAAATTATAGTTATTTCCACTGAATTCAAACTTTTCCACAAAATTATTCAAATTTCTCTAAAAATCAATTTTTATTCAAAGTTTTCGAATGACTTTTTATATAATTATTTGAACTTTAGTTCAAATGAATTATATTTGGATTCGTTTTTAAAAGTTATTCGAAATGAAGACATTATTAAAGAATTATAAGTTTAATGGAAATGACTGTTGTTTAGGGCAATCAAGTGAATGCTTTGGGCACTCAATGGCACCCACGATGTTTTTGTTGTACATCTTGTGCTAAACAACTTGGGCCGCGAAACTTCTTCGAAAAGAATGGAAAACCTTATTGTGAGGACTGTTTCCATAACCAATTCTCTCCGAAGTGTGCCGGTTGTCATCTGCCCATCACTGATGTGAGTCATTTCGAAACGGAATTAAAATTTAATATATAAAATATATCTCATATTTAATTAAAGGGAAATATAGTACGAGCTCTGGGCAAACAATGGCACCCTAGGTGCTTTCAATGCACTCAATGCGCTATACCTCTCAGTCCTAATAATTTCTATGAAAAGAACGGCAAACCCTACTGTGAAAACGATTTCCATAAACTGTTTTCCCCGAAATGTTTTGCGTGTAAACTCCCGATTAGTGACGTAAGACTTGTGACCATTTCTTTCATTTTTATTAATTAATTGTTCACTAAAAGGGAAAACCCATTAATGCAATGGGAAGACAATATCATCCCCTTTGCTTTGTGTGCACCGAATGCGCCAAACCTTTGGAACCAAACAAATTCTATGAAAGAAATGGCAAACCTTATTGTGAGGATGACTACCACAGACTGTTCTCTCCAAAATGTGCTGGATGCAAACTTCCTATTAAAGATGTAAGTATCATGGTAAAATTGATCATTGCTTTTGCTACTTAGATATATTTTTGTATGGCCAGGGTAATTTTATTAGAGCTTTGGGTAAGGATTGGCACCCGAACTGCTTTAAATGCACGACTTGTGCCATACCTTTAAGTCCGGATAATTTCTATGAAAAGAATGGCAAACCTTACTGTGAAAACGATTTCCATAAATTGTTTTCACCTAAATGTGCTGGATGTCTTCTTCCAATCACCGATGTAAATTATTAAATTTAGTAAATCACCTTGCTATATTGTTATTGTACAGGGTAAATATTACAATGAGATTGGAAAGAATTGGCACCCACTCTGCTTTAAGTGCACAGCCTGTGCAATACCATTGACTCCACCACACTTTATGGTAAAAGACAACAAACCTTATTGTGAAATGGATTTCAACCGTCTATTTATGCCTCCCTGTGCCGGTTGTTCGCTCCCAATAACAGATCCGGTATTTCATTAATTCATTAAATATTTTTCAATTAAATATTTGAATAATTGTTGTAATTAAGAAAACAATGGTTAAGGCAATGGGCAAGAATTGGCACCCACAGTGCTTTCACTGTCATGAGTGTCACAGACCTCTCACTCCAACCAATTATTTCGAAAAGAATGGAAAACCCTATTGTGAGGACGACTTTCACAAATTGTTTTCTCCGAAGTGTTCGGAATGTAATCTTCCGATCAAAGGAACGGTAATATAGTTTTGATTGGAATTCAATGAAACTGAGAATTGATTTGTGCAGCCATTGGTAGCGATGGGCCGTCAGTGGCACCCGAACTGCTTTAAGTGCTGTCAATGCGGAACACCTCTGAGTCCAAACAATTTCAAAGAGAAAGACGGAAAGCCTTATTGTAATAAACATTTTCAGGAAATGTTTTTACCGAAATGTTACGGATGTAAACTCCCCATAACTGATGTAAACATTACTATATTCTTAGATCTTATTTTATTTAAATTTCATTTTATGAGTAGAGAGTCCTTAAAGCTTTGGGACACGTCTGGCACCCGGAGTGCTTCTGTTGTGTAGTTTGTCGCAAACCATTAGCAGAAGACGGTTACCGGGAAAAGGATGGTTTGGCTTATTGTGACTTTGACTATCACGCGCTCTTCTCCCCGAAGTGTGCCGCCTGTTCCGCCCCCATCGTTGAAGTACTACATTTAAATATTATTCATTCCTTCATTTATGCCTTGATCATTTTATTACAAATAGAAATGCCTGACAGCAATGCGCAGGACATGGCATCCCGAGCACTTTTTGTGCCAACATTGCAACAAACAATTGAGTGAAGATCCCGAAGGATACCACGAACACAACGACAAGTCTTACTGCAGGCCCTGTTATATCGAACTGTTCGCTCCGTACTGTCGCTCCTGTAATAAACCGATTGTCGAAAAGATATGTGTGACAGCCCTTAACGCTAAATGGCATCCGGACTGCTTTGTTTGTAGAGTATGTCATTCCCTCATAAAATTATTGTTCAAAATATATGTAAAATGTTTGTTCTGTTCAGGACTGTCACTGTCCTCTCAAAACTGGCAATTATTTCGAGTTTGAAGGGGAGCCATACTGTGAAGATCATTACAGATGTAAGATGTGTCCCGATTGCGTTAAACTAAGACGCGCTCAGAGCAAATACTTCGGACAATCGCCGGAAACCACTTTTATTAAATTAGGCGCTTAAGTATTGACTTCACTTCAAATTCAATTACTTTACGTTCCGATAATTTGGGACCAAATTTAGGTTTTTTCCAATTTTTACGGTTCACTTATTTTGCTTTTTATATAATATTCTGAGTTTATTCCACTTTTGATAAAATTATACTAAAATTATTAATTGTTTTAAATAATATCTCTTTTATATTCATTAATAAATTATGGTTTTTTGTGGTAATCATATGTTGGGAACGTTTTCTAATGGTTTATCTACAATCCGTAAAATTGCCAAGATGAAACTTTTGTTAAGCAAATAATCACCGATTGTTTTACTATACAATTGAGAGGATATTTTTCGAGTAAAACACTAAATGATTTGAATGAATATAATTTATTTTATTCCTTTTCCTTATTATTATTATTTTTTATTAAAGTAAAGGTTATTTTATTAATGGTATTCAAGTATTCAATAATTTAGTAAAAAAAAGGGATTAGATTTGAGAAATTTTCCTTAAAAACTATAATATGTTTAATACTTTTATGACATTTGATTTCATTTATTTTTTGTAATGAATGTTAAAAAATGTGATTTAAGTCACAAACAGTGAAAAATTGGGAAAATATAATAAATAATAAAATGTGCGAAACAATTGTCTTTTGATTTGAAAATAATGTTCATAACATTTGTTATGTATTCGATTAAAAAATTCCCGGTTTATGTTATTCGATGTTTTGATGTCATTTAATGCTTGTCCTCCAATGCAATACAACGAATGCCATAAGTCGTAAAAATATTGTGTAGACAAACATATAGAATACGTTATAGTAAAGGACAGATTCTTCGTAATCAAAACTTGAAAGGGCATATGAAGGATTGTCTTTCATCATCTTATTGTACACTTTCATGGCTAGAGTGGCGTTGTCAATGATATCCGAGTCGTAGTCATCGATGCACTTAAGCATAGGCACAATGTCACCACCGAATTCTTCTTTGAGTTCTCTGAAACTTATCGGTTCCATTTGTGGACATCTATTGAAGCCATAAATAATTACAATCACTGATTCAAACGCTAAACGGAAATATGATATATAAGTGAGGGGTCGTATATAAGAGGGAATGGATCTGATTTTAATTAAAAGTCCGGTGAATAAAAATAGAGGAACATTAGCGGTGGCGCCGATAACTGTGGCGGCCGTTACGTTATTGACGAAATACGCGGAAACTAATTGTCCAAAACTTTGCGATAGTATTGACAACAAAATCATTATAGAAATGTATGCGAAAAATCTCCAGAACTCAAGTATTTGTTCTGTTATTAGGTACGAACCGACGCAATAAATAATTGGAAATATAAAGTTTGGGGGAATGTCTGCAATATTTTTGGCCAAAAAATAAGAGCTCAAAGAATACCATCCATTTAATCTCTCTTTCATGAAAACTGACACTTCCAATGGAAATGTCAATAAAGTGGGTAAAACTGATATGAATACTATTAGTATTACTGAATAGAATATGAAACCAAAATTGGAATAAGTGGTGTTCTCCGGATCAAATAAGTCAAAATTTTGTAAACTTCTTAGCATTTCTGCGGTCGGCTTTTTAAGACATCCATCTTTTGTTCCAATTTTGTTGTCGATGTATAGAATGAAAAGTAGAGCTAATGTTATGATCACTGAAATCATTCTTAGAGTATATAGTTTTGAATCTCTTATTGATTCGAGGAAACATCTTTTTGTCAAAATCCATGTCATTATTGTCTGCTTCACAAATGAATGTGAGTTTGTTTTCTGAACCACTTTTGAAATCTTCACAGAATTTGTTTTTTCGAGACTTTGTGTCTCACAAATGCTTTTGTAGTGTTTGGCCATAGTTTCGATATATTGCAATCCGTGGTCACCCGACGCAACTTCTATCATGAAATCCGATGGATTATGATATTTGGGACAGGACAAACTGAACTGTCTAAGTTTATCAACTAATTCAGTGGTGGGTCCGTTATAAATGCACTGACCATTAAATGAGACGATATATAGATTATCAAAATATGAGAGAACTCTGGCTGTCGGCTGATGTATTGACGCCGCGATAACCATTGGCTTCTCCACATTTTTTGATAAGTTTTGCAACATTTGAACGCATTGTAGGGTTGAAGCGGAGTCCAAACCACTCGTCGGTTCGTCTAATAGTAAAATCGAAGGCGAAAATATCAGTTCTAAAGCTATGGAAAGCCGTCTTTTCTGACCACCGCTTAGGAAAGAAACTAAAGTTTTGCTACAATTGCCTAAATTCAAGTCATCGATCATTTTCTGCACAACTATTTGGTGATAGTATTTGTCGTTTAAGAGTTTAAGGCGAATATCTTCATCAGGAAAAGTGACAGTACATGGCTGGTCAGCACTTGTCAGCACAGGTTTATTATTTCTGCTCTTTTTTATACAATTTTTTAGTTTTGAAGCATAAAGTAGTGATTCTTCAACTGTCAACTGTCCCGTCAATGAATCCTTTTGTGAATAATAAGCCATTTTTATCTGACCCTTAAGTCTATTGAAACAAAAAAAAGTAAATATAAGTAAATATACTCTTTTTAGTTATCAGAGTTGGATGTCTTTCAACAAAAGTTAAGAGTTTTCGCTTCAAAGGATTTTTGATTCTTTCGTTTATTAAGATTTTGACTTAAATTTAAAAATAAATCATTCATTGAATTCATTGAAAAACTCTACGAATTGTTTATATATTTCTAATTCTTATAAATATTAGTTTTAAGAGAATTAAAAACAAAGATTAGAATATATTTTTAAACAAAGAAAGAACTAAGAATTTAAGAAAGGTAATTTTTATAAACATTAAAAACATCATGACAATTTTCCTTAATTGATATTTTTTTCTAATTATAATTTTTGAATAACCATTGGAAATGACATTTTTGAATGTTAAATGTAAATTATGTGGAATTTTCTTATATTATTAATTATGATATTCTTGGTTATACATCTGTGGATATATTAATAATATATAAAAAACAAGGTTAAACAGTGGGTGCAGTTTACTATATATTTTCAATACATGTATTAATTTAAAACAATAGAAATCTTCTCATATATTATTTAAATGAAAAATTACTTGAATTTCATTTGAAATAAAGAAATGTTTGTTTGTCTCAGTTTTAGAATTTTAAATTAGAGTTTAAAACAGTATATAAGTTGAAAACATAAAGTGGTTAACAGAGACTAACCCGTAATAATTGGCAGATATTTTGCCCGAAACTCCTTCTTTTCTTCTTCCGGCGAGACATTCAATAAGTGTTGTTTTTCCGGCCCCACTCGGGCCCATAATTGCAGTCAATTTTCCGCTGACGACACTTCCATTTAGGTTTTTAATCAATTGTCGCGTTGGAGACCCTTTTCGTCCATTTAGACATTTGCGCCACAAATTGTTGTTTGAAGTGTTTACGGAATAAGCAAGGTTGATCCATACCAATTCAATTCGACTTTCGTCTTTAGTTGGTTTATAAAAACTTTTGATATGAGTCGGGTTATTGTTATTAATAGTATTGTTATGATAGCACTCAATACTATTAATATTTTGAAGCATAGGTTCCTCTTCTATGAGACTCATAGGGAATGCCATCATATGTCAGTTCACTTAAATGAAAGACCACTTAATTTCGATATTCTGATCCAAAAGAGGAGTGACCTTCAGATTCGAGATCTGATTGCAATCATAGTTTTAATATTGAGAAGTCCTACGAAAGCGCAACACTTAAATACTGTTTGTCATGAGAAGAGTGTTTGTGGCAAAGACTACAAATCCAGTCAAAGTTTGCCAGAGTTGGTAACTGTACTGCATTTCAAGGTAATCGTCTTTTATGCTCAGATACTCTTTACAGTGCTTTTAAGTGATGCCAAACCCCTAAATGTCTGCAAATTCTCGTATTTTCACAAATATATTCCTAAATCCAAACGACAGTAATTCGGTGTTCACTCATGAGTTCATAAAAACAATTAAATGTTATCTCTTTCTGTCATTATTTTCAATTTATTTGTCAGACTTAGATCTGAAGAGTTTTGTCGACAATTATTAAAAGTGAATTTTTCAACACATCTTATGTTGAAATATAACTACAAAAGAGAGGGTCAGAGCTATAATTCTATCGCTTAAATGAGTGAAGAATTGACAAATTAAGTTAAAACAAACCCTAATGTTGTCTTCAAATTCAATTTATATTGAAAGTAAACTAACCGAAAGTCAATCCATTACTTCTTTTATGAGACCTAAACTCTAAACCATTGTATGAATGAATATAACATTTCCTTATATTCTGAAGTCATTTCAATTTTCATTTAATTCTTAATTTTTTCTTTTTTTCTTCATTTGATTGATTATAAAATTAAACTCAGATAAACCAAGAATTAAACCTAATTATAGAGTCAGAATGACCTTGATGACTTATTTGATAAGCAATTTAGATTCAACTAGTTACTAAGCATGTAATTAAGATTCACAAAAAAATAAATGACAGTTTTTTAAGGATTAAATGGTTATATCCTTCAACAAAGAGTACATTTTTACGTTTCAAATTTAATTGATTACTAAGAAATTGAAAAAATGTTTTCTTTTGAGTTTTTCTTTTAATTAATTTTTATTATAAAAGTATTGAAAATTTAGTTTTTTAGTATTTGTTTATATTATAAATGTTATCACAAATGTTATAAACTTTATAACATTAAATAGAAATTTAATAATAGACTCAAATTCAAAAGTGAAGAAAATGAGTCAAAAGTCAGAATAAGTGGTGAAATGAATAGAAAAACAAGTTGTTCATAGAATATTAGTATGATCAATTGAAAAATTTTAAAAATAAAATAAAATAATGTAAATGTTTTATATTATAGTTAATTTTAAAATAAATGTTATTTTGTTCTTAAATTTTTACAAAATATTAGAATAAGTTTTGAATTTAAATTCAGTCTAATTTAGTTATTTCTAAAATCAATATTTTATAGGTTTTATAACTAAAGTTTTGAATTATTAAATTTTCATTAGTTTATTACTCGGAATAACTAATGGGTAAGGAATGAGTATAAGTTATAACTAATATTTTATATAAGGGAAGACTAAAAAATGTAAGACTTAAATCAATTTCTATCAAAAAAAAGAAGATATTTTCATTATAAACAGATTATAAAAGTAGGAATTCCCCAAATAAAATGCCCAACGAATGGATCACTTCTCTTGAATTTTATTTCAGTTCAGAAATGGAGTACTAATTAGATCCGTAAAAGACATAGAATTTTGTAAATAAAGTTTTTTAAAATTATTTTATTAATGTTTTAATAATTTATGTGTTTTTAAAAAGAAACCTAATTTTACGTAAAACTTTTAAAAATATCGAATGCTTTAAAAAAAAACTATTATTATAATTTATAACTTTAAACAACTTGTTATGTATGCAAAGCATTAATTAATTGCTAAATAAATAAATAAGTGTTATAATTATTACTATTATTACTGATTGAATCCATTAGGAATACATTCATTTATATTGTCATAAATAAGACGAACTTTTTATAATTATTAAATTGCATTATATATAAACTCCTAAAGAAGTTTCACTTTTTATTGATTTTAATGAATTTAAATTAAAACACAAAATGAATTTCAAAGAATTGAAATTTAATTAATTTTTATGAAAACTAATGTATACTAATATTAAAATGAATGAAAAAATAGTTTTATCTTTAATTTGAATAAATATTATGACAAACTGTCGAACGTCTGTTCAAATAATTTTTAAAAGAATAATAATTTAGTTAAAACATCCTGGTTCATGAAATCTCAAAAGTAAAACTCCCCTAGAAACTTTATATCTAGAATCACAAAACTTTATAAATATAAGGAAATAATAATTAATGAATTAAATGCATTCAAATCATTAAACATTTCAAAGGAATAAATAACTGATGACTAATTAGAAACTAAAAGAAAAGAAAAATGAATTTGAGTTTATATTTTAAAATTTATTATTCCTATTGTATTGAATCGTAAAAATTTAGGGAAACTTTTATTTGAAGTTTGTTTTTGGCTTTTAGTGCTTCGAATCTCTTTTCAAAATGTTTGCTATGGTTTGAAAATTGTTTACAACAAAAGTCGCCAAACAATTAAACATTCATTGAGTTTATTGTATTTTAAAATTCAAGGCTTTTTAAGAATGGATGGATATCGACAAAAAAAACATAGGAAAGGGTGGAGGACTGCACAGGATTGTCATCACTGCTGAAAAAATATTTATATTTAGCCTAAAAAGCAATATTCAAAATATAATATTGTTTTTATCGATGTCATATTTGACCTGTCATTCAGGCTTTACTAGTTGTCAATAACTATTTGTCTCTTTTTATATACTCTCATCACTTCTGAATAATAATTTTCAATTTTATTGAGAGAATATTTTCCCAGAATTTTATGGATTTTTTGTGATTTCAATTATGGGACGAAAAGACGAAAAACTTTTTAAAAGAATATTTTTCTCGAAAAAAAGTAAGAAATATATCCTCTCAATAGAAAATATCTGACCTTTCCTTACAGTTCATTGAACTAAGAATAGAATGGCTTTCAAATAGATTATAAGTGGATAATCCGGTTCTTCACTTATGTTTACTCTCAGATATATATAAAAAGCGATAGTAATTATACTCACTTTTAAGTCAACTACAAATTCTTCGTTTAATGCCATGAATTGTAGAAAAAGTGCTCGAAATCAATCTATGGTCTTATCGGAGGAGAATAATATTAAATGTTTTAAAACCTGTAAAAACAACATGAAAGAAAAAAGACCTTACATATATTTCAACTACATTTGATGTAAAACTGACGTTAAGATGATATTCATTTGAGAATAAAATTCTACACTAAAGTGATGGGTCAAAGTATGAGTTCATTTAATGGTTGTCTTTCGTGTTATGGACCATAAAATTATGCTTAGAATTAACATCGATT
>JAQIXI010000486.1:0-22899 GCA_034700165.1 Galumnidae sp. Gr-Ori-00277
AGAAAATGTGTTCATTCATAAAATGTGTTACGAATGTTAAATGAAATATAAGACAACTTAACTCAAAGAACATTAAAGGGATTTTTAATGTATGCCTTTAAATGTTATACTGTTTGTTAACAGTTTTACTTAATTTCAACTATAGACGGCATAGCGAGAGAGCGGAAAATATTGGCAGTTTTAGACAAATTACGTAATGCAATAAGTTTATATTTTCTATACAAAAACAAACGTAATTTGTCTGCCAATATTTTCCGCTCTCTCGCTATGCCGTCTATAAATAAATTTTTATTCATTCAAAAATTTCTGACTCTATTATAAAGTGATATAAAATTTATATTCTATCAAAAAAATATAAATCACTATCCATTAAAAAAATGTAATCCGGTTTAATTATTATCAATAAGGATCTTGAATCAAGATAATGTCGAGAGTGAACTAGGACCTTTTTACTATATAGTCAAATAGAACAAAGAAAGAAGTGAATACTAAAAACAATGGAATTGAAAATTCATAAAATTATTTAAAATTTTTGTCTGAAATAAACGTTAATTTATGTCTGAAATAAAAAATGTTAGGAATATTGAGACCATTTGTTTCCATTAAAAAAAATATTTAACTGATTTAATAAAGTAAAGACTATTTCATTATATCATTTATCAAAGAATATATTATTTATAGTTTTCGTGTTTTTAGATTTTTAAAAAAAATTCAATTATACTTCAAATTACTTCAGTTTCTGTTTTAATGGAATTTCTCTGTCATAAACTTTTCTCAATAAATAAGAATTTGTCATAAAAATGTGTTTTAACTACAATAAAGAGTTGAGATTCAGTCGTTATCATCGGTTGCCATAACCTCTGATAACATTCTTTTCCAAAAATTTATTGTTTTTTAAATCAATTCCAAACAATTATTGTCTAATAATATAACAAAAATAAATTTAATGAAAATAATATTTAATCTCATTTTATATAACTTTTAATTAGAATTAATTTTTTTTATAAATTTTTGAGTGAAATACAAGTCTATAATTAATAATTAAATTTTTTATCATTTATTAAGTAATTAATATTTAGATAATATTTAATTGAAGTGAATTTTAATATGACTCTAATATTTAGATTGAAATAGATTGAAATTGAGATGGTTCAATTTAATTTTTACTTCAATTCAAGGATAATTTTATTTGTGTCAATACTTTTAGTGAACTCAAGTCTTGAATTTAAAGAGTTTTTCGACAAAAAAGTGAATTTCAATGGTTTTGATGGAGTGATCGGCGCTTTCGCTGATTTCGATTTCGACAGAATAACAGATGTTGTGCTCATAGGAGAGAGGGGTCGGTCTATTGAATTACTTAAAGGATGTAGAGATGATAAAATGCCATTTTTGCAAAAGTGGTCAAACTTTAACTGCATTCTTCCCAATACTTCTGATGAGAAAATTATTGGAGTAATTGCTGCAGACTTTACCGGAAGAGATTATATGGATATACTTGTGGTCACTATTGAAGACTCGAATACTTTATTAAATAATTTGTTTCCAAACTATAATATTTGGATTTTTAAAAGCAATCAAAAGAATATTGAGTGCAATACAACTCAACCATTAGTTAAGAATATAAGGAGTTTTCCATCAACTTTAGGTATTCATTCATTTTTTTAAATATTTATTTTATTTTATTAACAAATTTATTATTATTGCAAGATTACAACGGAGATATGATCACTGACTTTATTGTCCAAACAGACAATTGTGCAAAAGAATTATGGATTCATTTAAAGCCGTTTTGTTTACAACAATTAAGTACTAATCAAACGATGAAATACCCCAACAGTTATGCTTTCATTGACTTAAGTAATCCGAGAGATTTCAGACCCGATTTATTCATTGCTGGAAACAATTATATGGAGTATTGGTTTGATGTGAATTATGTACAAAAGTTGGATTATCCCAACAGAAATGAATATCAATTCATAGGTCAGTCAACTTTTGTGGACATCAATTTGGACGGAATCATTGAACACATACTTCCCGTTTGTAAAAGTGATATAAATCACTGCAAAGAACCACAAATTCTTGTTTTGACAAAATCTCATTCAAGTTATGAATGGATTGAAATATTTGAAAGCACTCAGAAAAACCTGACATTTACTCAAACAAAAGTATTGGAATATTTGGAGTTTTTCGTTACTCTCAGAGCAGGAGATATAGATTCTGACGGTTTTCCAGATTTAGTTACTTTAATGAGAGACCAAATCTCAGATCAAACGAAAGTGGTTTTACTCAAAAATTCTAAATCAGAGAAAAACAAATTTGGCCGACACTTCACTATTGAGTTAATTGTTGACAACTCAGAGATTGAGGGCCGAACTCCATATTTAGCGACACTTTTTGATTTAAATGAGGATGGTCAATTAGATGTTCTTATTAACAGTGATGACAACAAATCTCATTATTTAAATGCTTTAATAAATAACGGAAAGTCGTCTTTAAGTTTCTTAAAAGTGTTTGTGTCGAGTGGTATTTGCTTATCTGATTGTCCGCACATCTCAACACCACTTATAGGTCCCCACTTATGTTTTAGTCCATCTGAAAGTGAGATCATTGGTTGTGGCGGTCAGTTATCTCAAACAGAACACTTTGCATTACAACTACCCTTTGTTTTATTCGGTTTGGGAGAAATACCTAACTTTATAGATAACCTTTCGGTGTCCATTCCTTCGGGTCAAATGCCACTGCGATGGCAGACTTGGAAAGAAGTTATTCCTGACTCACATATTATTATAATTCCATATCCGGCCAACAATTCTGATGAATGGCTCCAAAAACTATATTTGGATCCAAAATACTTCGCATTTCCAACACTAATAACTTTAACGACAATTTGTTGTCTTCTCGTTGTTATTATCGCTATTTTACATAAAATAGATTTAAAACAAGACATCAAAGAATTAAAAGAATACAAAAGACATTGGCTTTAGTTCATTCATATATTAATTGACTTTTAATAATCTTAAAACTTGTGATCAGATATTTATTGGTTTTTATAAATGAATCGCTACTAATATTTATTATTTATATAAATTTAAAATAAGTTATTACTTAAACCAATATTTTTGACATATTTTTCATTTAGTTTTTTAATAGAAAACGTCAATACATTTATTGTGTTTATGTATTAATATTAATATTATTAATATTATTATATAATTCATATTAAATACAATTGTAATATACCTTGATACTCTCGTTTTTATTAACTTAAATTTTAAGCATATTTTTATTTTGTGCATGATAAAAATAAAAATTCAACAAAAAAAAGTTTGTTTATTCAATAAAGTTTATTGAATAAACGATTGATTTTTATTTGAACTCTTCGTTGAAAAATTAATTTATTTCGAGAATTATTTATTGTATTTTCACTAAAAGTCTAAAAGCATTTTAGTTGAGTTCACAAAACAAATTCCATTTTCAAAAGATCTTATTTTAAAAGATAAATAAGTTAAACATTGAGCAAAGGATCAAAATATAAAATACTTTTACATGAAATCTCTTTTCAAAAAAGATGAGTGTGCTTGATAATGTTTAAACAAGATAATAATCAGAGATTACACATCAATGGTATGTTTATTATCATATCTAAAGAATTATAATAAATTTGAAACAAAAGAGAAAAAACGCATAAAATATTCTTTTATTTAAAAATCACTCATAACTCATTTGGAATGACCATGGTGCATTCACTGCTCTAATAAATAATGCAATGGATGCAATGAAAGCGTATTTTTTACCTTGAGTTTCATAGCTTTACAGTATGCAAATACTGGCAAATAAAATATCGATTGTCTTTTGCTTACATTTATATTAAAAGTGAACTGAATATAACTTAAGAGCATTTAATAGTCGTTAAAATTGCTTTAAATGTTAAGACGTCGTAAAATTAATGTCGACTTAAATTTGATTTAGAAAATAATAATAATAATAATAACGATATATTCCAAATTCTAATTTATAAAAATACGACCATGTTGATTGTTATCAGTTGATGTCAAAAGTTAAATCAGCAAAAGTGCAAAATAGTTGGACTTAACTCATATTATTAGTAAAGTTTGTGTTTATTATTACTTATTCTTAAAATAATATTAGAGACCATTATTTTGTTTTGACTAAAGATTTTGATAAAATTGTGAACTCTTTGTATGAAAAGTGAATATTGAGTGACATTTAAAATTTTTTGATTCACTTTTAATTCATTTTTAATTCACTTTTGATTCATGTGATCGCAAAACACTTTTAATTGTTTTTCACTCAATTAACTCAATAATTGATTTATTATTAGAATTGTATCAAAAAATAAGGTTTTTTGAGTTATGGGATGTACTGCCAGTACTACTGATAATAAATTAAGTGCACAGAATAATAATTCGACAATCAATGCAAACATTTCACACAAAAACTATAACAATCGGAATAATTCATCAAATTATCAAAATAGCGGTCAGTTCTCATTATTCAATCAATTTTATTGAATTCATTTCTTTTATTATTTATTGTTTTTTCCATTTCTATAGCAATGAATAAAATCTTTAAAATAAATATTAAAATTAAATTTTAAATTCCTTACAATTTGAACAAGAATATTGCCTTATTCTATATTCTCAGTTATACTGTATTTTTAGTTTAACCTAAAGTTTATGTATTTATTCAAAACCGATTGAAGTTAAGGTCTAATCATTTTTTTCTTATTACATTTTTTTTATTTGTGATAAATTGATCCTTGATCATTTTAAATCGTCTTAAAGAAGCCCTATTTGGAGCTATTGAACTATTAGTCGCAACAATAAAAGTGTTCGTTATTTTTGGTCTAAAATGTAGTAAATATTGATTTACAGTAAAACCTCAGTTGAAACTACCCCTCACTAACAATCATATAATTAAACAAAAGATTATAAAATAAATATAAATTAATTCAATTTATAATATATAGCATTTAAATATAAAATTGACATTTAAATTATTCAGAGCCAAAAAATCATTTCCTCGGATCGATTTGATGAGAAAACTTAAAGCTGTGCAAAGAAAGAAAATTTAAATAGATTATTCTTTTAATGTATGATTTCTATTATTTTAAAGTTATTGACTTAAATTATTGATAATTATATCATTAAATAGTTATTACTCTCTCTTTTACCAAAGAATAAGTATAATATAGACAATAAAATAACCAAGATAAATCTAGCAAGTTGTTTGAAATATTGTTTGTTTTAATTAATTTTGAAGTTTAAATTTATTTAATGAAATTAAATCCTATTATTTAACGTCAGAATAAAAATAAATTCATTGTTTGCGTATATAAACGGAGGACTTAAAGTGATTTGAGTGTAGATCTAAAATATAACGAATATAGTAATCAATATATCGATCAGAAACAACGAACTGACTCACGACTCACTCTCTGAGAGATTCGCAGAAAACAGACTGAGTTTAGTATATGTTTGAGACTCGACTTAAAAATGTATTTTCATTAATTTGAAAAACAAATGCAGTGAAAAGCATTGAATTAGCGAAAGGTCAGTATTTTATTGTCAGTTATTTTATTTGTTAACTGCACTCAAATCAATTCATCACATTTTTATAATAAGATTTAAAACCTTTGTTACCTTTATTACGTTTATTACCCTGGATATATTGTTTATTTGTTAAGCTTTTAATTTTGTCAATACCCTGAATGAAAGTTTCTTTAATGGATGTTTTTTTCAACCATTTTGTTTGAAACTAGAATTCTGGTAATAAATTAAACTTATTTTTTGATAAATCCTTACAAATAGTGATTTTCAAGTGAACTAGAATAAATTAACTAGAATCATTTATTAAAATTAAATAAAAAATGAAAAATCACTTTCAGAAATAAAGTTAGCCTTGCTCAAATAATTGATTTTATGTCACTTTTAATAAATTTCTTCCGAATTTAAATTTTTCTCTTAATTTATCAAAAAATTGAGGACAAAATGGCGGAAAAATGACCGCTAATACTGAAAATAAATGGGGATTTTAAGATTCCGAGATTTGTGAGCTTGCTCATTTTTAAATAAAATGAGCTGGGTAAAATGAATTTGTCGATGAAAAAAACAAACAAAATAATAATAATCTTAATATTTTTATTCATAAAATCAATTATTTATTTATTTATTAATCGAGAATTTATTCAAATTAATTCAAAGAACAGAATATAATTTATTGTTTGATATTTAATTAATTCTGTATAATATCTACAAACAGTTATCTTAATGTTTGCAACAATCAAACTATAGTTGAATTTAACCAAGGTGGTCACAGAAAATTTGTTTTCTATATTCATTAAAGGCGTGACGAGTATTGAGTATATCATATGATTAGTTAAGTTTCATATTATGTCACATCAAAAGCGATACTTAAAGAGAAGAACAAATATGTCGTCTCTTTTTAAACAAAGGATTGCATTTCGAGATAATTACTTATATTTTGTTTATTTCTAAGAATTGAAATTTGAATTCTATAAACATTTATAGTTTCAAATTTAATCCAATTTCCATGAATTCTAAATCGCTGTTACCAAGAAAATGACCACCCTCATCTATTAAGATTAACTATGTTTAGGGCGTTGTTTCCATTCGCTTCGATATTATGTTTCAATGTTTTTAGAAGAGAAGATCAAAATTCTTGATTTTTTTCATATTTGGAATAGAAATTATACTAAATATATGGTAAAAGTGAACAAGATTATTTAGTCAATTTATTCCAATATTTATTTAAATCTAAAAGTTGAAAAACTATTGATGTCTTGAAATGAATGAAAGAATAGTAAGAAAGAGAGCATTGAATTCAATTCATTTAAAAGAGTTATTACTCTTGAATTGAATCATATGTTCTTAAAGTCACTGAATTCGAAGCAATAAATTATAAATAAATAAATAATAAGAGAAGTGAAGGAAATTCAATAAAATTCCAAAAAAGTAAAGAAGTATTGATTCAAATAAAAGACAAACCCTTATAGAGATATATAAGAATACTTGTGTTGTTATGGTTAAAAGTACCCTCATTTTTATCAAACCTCTAATTTATTTATTTAATGCAATCTAGCAAATTGTTGGTTGGTTTTAAATTTACATAGGTAAGTCATTAATTTAATGAAGAAATTCTTGTAGACTAGAAAATTAAAAATGAATGGCTTGAATGGCTTGGTCAATTTGAATCAAAGTCCATTTGACGAATGCCATGAATAATAGATTATATGATATGCTTAACATAAGTAATTAGTAAATCACTGCTATCGGCTCTTTCCGGCCCTTCTTTAACCCTCTATAAGTGTTCCTCAATAAGTGCTATCACAATCTAAAATGAATCTAGGTCAACTTTTTCAAATACATGATCTGATTTTTAAGTTGAGTATAATGTATATGAAGAGCAAACATTTATTAATATTGCCAAGATCACTTACAAACCTTAAACAACTTTAAAGAACATTCGAGAATATATTTCAGAATAATTTTAAAATAGGTTTCTTTAAGTATATTTAAAGTATCTAGGTCAAAATTATATTTTAATGAATTGTTTTACACCAATAATAAGAATATTTTATATGAATTTGTGGTAAATCTATCACAAACCTACCAAAGATTTACCATAACACTACCATAGGACTACCTTGTTTGCTGTTAATAGAATAATAGTTCAATCGATTGGTGCGATCGATATTTTTCGTTAAAAGAATGAGCTAGGGCATTTAAAGGAAGTCTATAATTTCCTTTTCTTTTCTACTTTCATATCATTGTAATGTCTTTTAATCAAATAATATGTTAACAAAAGAAGTAATTGTTTTCATTTCATTCATTCATTTATTTTTCCCGAATTTTGGTTATTCGGGAAACTTCCCAAAAATTTCCAAAATTCCTATTTTAGTGTATATGTTATGTAATAAATGGCGGATAAATTATGTAACAAAAGTAACAATTTGTTCACTTATTCTCTTTTTTTTGGAAGTGATTTCCGTTAGTTTTGTTCTGTTATTTGTTTTATTCTGAAGAATAATCTTATGATATATAGTAATGGTTGGGTCAAGAAGTGGTTTATGTCTCGAAGAGGTTTTATAGTTAAACAAACCAAAGATTCTTATATATATGTTAAACAAATAATAACAAATAAAAATATTCCGGGTATGTTATCTCAAATTGATGTTCTATTCTATTAATAAGTTTTATGATTCAATTTATAAGTTTAGTGGAAATGTCTGTCCGTTTCGTTACATTCAATTATTACAACAATTTCTGAATTCAATTTCTTTTAATTTATTTGTAATGATTTCCCGTTTTCTTCATTTGTACTCAACTCTAATCCAATTGTCTTATATTTTCAGACGATAAAGAAGATATCAACGACTTAGAAGAAAGCGTTTCTGAAAGAGAGGCGGCCATCAAAATACAATCTCAGTTCAGGGGATATAAAACCAGAAAAGAATTCAAGAAGACTAAAGATAATTCCGATAAAACCATGAAAGACGAAGAAGAGGTCAATATTTCATTTCTTATTTTCCGTTTTATTTCAAAAGAGATGTAAATTTAGTTTATATTCCAAGAGATCAGGGATTGAACTCAAGTCCCGTCAAATAACTTTCATATACTCAGAGCTCAAGAGATGTCAATTTTTAGAACTCATTCTTCACAACATAGTATTAGTCCATTGTTCAGTTGTGCAATTGTCCAGGGAGATTTCATCACCTTTCATTTCCTTAATTACAAAATGGCTCTAAAACGCCAGGGTACTTTCTTTTGTAAGAAATCTAAACCTCTACAGTGTTTAAATATAGTGGAGAGCTTTTAATAGCTAGCACCTTTTACCTTCATTAAATTTATTATTAACGCTAAACTGATAAGAATTTTCTTGTTGAAATAAGTTTTATTCAAGTTTAATTTGATTTTTGGACATTTTGTGAAAAAAATGTCAAAACTTAGTCTCTATTTAATAGAAAACAGAATTGAATTTTTCAATGAATTATTCATTCGTTGAAAACTTATCGATAAACTTATCGAAGCATTCAATTCCTATTCAGAGCTCTTTTTTTCATTTATTTCTATTGAAGTGAATATTCAATTATTTCGTTAAGAAGTGAAACATTTTGATTGGCTCTAAATAACTTGTATTTAGTATTTTCAGGCGAATGACTCACAATTGAAATCTGATAAATGTATGACTGATAGCTTTCCAACAGGACTTCCGGTCACATAATTAGAAAGATTTTCATCATTTTTTGGGTTTTAAAATATATTTCAATTAAGAATAAACTAGAATTGAGTCACTGCTAGACATAGTCAACGAACTGAAGGCATTACATAAGGGTTTACTTAAACAAGTGAACAAGGAGAGATATAATTAATTATTTCTTAGAATTTAGAGTCATTTTAGAAATATTATATAAAAGTCAATAACCAATCGTCAATGGATGCCACTCCAGAGGCGTGGATCTTGTTTTGAGCCCTAAGGGCTATTCCCATAAAGTTATCGCTTAAGAATTTACGGACATTTTTGTCAAATTTTTTAGATTCCGGAATAGCTCTGAGTCCTCCCTTTTTAGGGAATCAGTAAAAAAAAAATTATTCTCAGAAAATGAATCACATTTTGACGTAACAATAGTGAGGATCAGTTTAAGAGATCCTAAAATACTCTTAAAATTCAATTAAATGCAGTTTTAATAATAAAAATTCTAAAATAAAGTCTAATTTAAATTTAGTCAAAGACTTGCCTTAAACTCATCTAAACTTTAAAATTCTTAAAATATGATTCATATCCTTTAAATCTCTGAGAACTAATGACTTGGGTATCCCTGGTTTAATCTTTCTCTTAATAACTAAGAATATTTGGACTTTAGGGTCCCGTTTCGGTGACCCCTCTCTTCCCAACTCTTTATTATTCTGAAGTTTTACACGAAATGAAAACAAATGCCTTATTTATTGGACAGAATGCTAGTAATGTGACGGACGAGAACAAGGCGGCCACAACAATCCAGGCAGGTTTCAAAGGATATAAAGTCCGCAAAGAATATAAGAAACAAAAATCTGAATCTAATAGCGAAGATGGAAGTCCTCCCAAAGAAGGCGATAGAAAAGATTCAGTCAGCGATGAAATTGTAAAGAATGATCAATGAATTAATCTATTCTTACTTTAATAGTTCACAAATAGTTTCGAAATCCGTTCTTAGAAATTGAATTATTGCTTGAATTGAATTACTTTTTGTATAGAATTAGTTATTATTTATTAGACATTAGACGTCTAAAACTCAAAATGTTTTTTCAATAATTTTTGCACCCATTCTATGATTCTATGATTCTATGACTGAAATTTTATTTTATTCAGATTTCATTCCAATTAATTGAATAATTTTTAAAAATATTTTGTATTTTTTAAATTTTTTTTTTATTGATTTAAACTTATTTTAGAATTAAACTAATATTAATTATTTAAATAAAATCCGAAACTATTTTAAACTCCAAGAAATGATTCAATTTTAAGTAATTTGTCTTTTGTTTGTCTTTCGTATTCATTTTGAATGAATTCATTTGTTTTTTTGAATGTTTTTTCTATTAATTATTGTTTGTTCCAAATGTTTGCAAAACCCACACAATTAGGGAACCAATAATTATAAATTAATGCCAAAAAATTATTAATTAATTAGGAACAAGGTAGTTTTGCATTTTTGATATAATCACTATTTATTGAAAAAAACACATAAAAAGCAGATATTTTTGTATTTCTATTGTCTAAATGTTTTTCTTAATATTTTTTCGATTGCACCCAACCCTTCCAACACAATCCCTGTGTGTGTCTGATGTCTTGGTTTGTGGTCTTCGGCACAATCATTGGGACATTTCAATGGTTAGGCTGACATTGATCTAAACGATCCGGAAGTAGAGAAAGCAGCCACCAAAATACAGGCAACTTTTAGAGGATATAAGAAAAGAAGAGAAACACCGGAATAATAATAATCGTAATAATAATAATAATGTGTTTCTCATTAAAAACAGCTATTATTTTGTTTAACTGTTTTTAATGTTTTCAATCGATTTAAGGAAAATATTAATAACTGAATGCAAACTCAATAATCATTTATATATTGGAATATAACGTAAAACGAATCACAAGTTCTTATGAATAAGTTTTACACAAAAACTGCACTAAAAGACACTTTAAATTAACAGAATATTCAATTGAAGCAAATGGTATGTCGTTCCCTATGATTCCCTTATGGTTGCCAGTCGTGCCCTCTCCAAACGCTGATTTCTTATAACAAATAGTCTTCATTAAGTGCTCTGAGAGGGCACTCCTTTTGTCATAACCCTTATTACGACCATTGCTTTTATGATACAAATATTTAACTAATATTTCTCTTTATTGTTAACAATAACTTCATTTATTAATAATAAGTAGTTTTAAGTTAAATAACAGAAACTTATTATTAAAATGACATATAATTGAGGCTCAAATTTATTAGAAAAAATGTATTAAATCTGAGTTCACTTTTGATTTCATTACGTTTAGAGACAATACAATAGCAATGAGTTTAGGCGTTGTGTAGAAGCGATAAATATCTGAAAAATTATATCAGTTTTAGTTTCAAAAGTCATTTTATTGTCATTTCTTTAAGCACTTAAAGTATCTCAAACTTAATGAATTGAGTCGTTCTTTTTGTCATCAAATTTGTTATGTTATGTTTGAATAGTAAGTATGAAAGTGAACATGCTCATATTGACCATACGAACATATGAACATGCTCTCCAATCATCAATAGAATGAGAAAAGAATGATTTCGGTTAAAGTATTGTCGTCTTATAAAATGCTAAATAAATAAAAGCACTTCTTTTGACGATATTTATGGACTCTTCTATACTTCCAATTAATGTAAAAAACAATATCTAAATGTAATTAATTTTAAATCAATTGTTATAATAAAATGAGAATTAATTAGAATCAGTGGATGTTCTTTAGGTCTGACTGTTGGGTATGAGAGGTATGAGTTGTTGGGTACGACTCTAAGCATTGATTCAATTATTTGCCCCAAAAGTATAAGAATAATAAAAGCGGATAAATGAAGAATTGGATCACTTGATAGTTGCACTCCATAAGATGCCTGGAATTCCAAAGGTAACCAGAGCACCTGATGAAGTACAAATGATAAGTAACCCTCCATTTCACACAATACCACACTTGAGGCCAAAAAACATTCAATTAATTAACTAAAAACGGGTTCAAACTTTTAATAAATGTTTGAATGAAAGGATGAAAAAACTCCAAAATTTCTTCAAATATTAGTTTGAAATGACTTTAAATCCAAATAAAGTAAAAACTGAACCAAAAGTGAAACAAAAGCGTTGAAAACAATGAAAAACAGATAAAGAGATGAAACGTTTGCTTACGTTTTGTTTCGTTATATAAACGAAATTTTCGATATATTTTTGGGATGAAAGCAATGCTGTAATTGTTGTCAGTCTTTAGTCGAGAGTCGAGAGGAGTTGAGAGAAGCAAATGTCGACTCGAGTGAAGTCAGTCGACTACTACTGGCAGTGGAGTCAACTGGCATTCAATAGTATTCAATACATTCACTTTGAGTCAATAGTGAGGCACTCTTTCAAAGGGTTTATATGAAAGGCTGAGAACAAAGTTCACTACAAGAAAACCAGAATTTCTTATATAACGCTTCGAAACGAATGGTATGGCTTTAAATACTGAGGAAATGGCATTTCAGTCGTTTCTCTTTAACTGATTCACTGATTTCAGTGAAATAGTGTAAGACTATTGTACTGATTACACATCCCTTCAATGTATTACACATTCTTCACAACCGACTCACACACACCGACAACAGACAACTGACTAATGCCAGCGCCTGAGTGTGTGTGAGCTCTACACAGACAGCCAGAGGTAGAGCCGGGAGAGTGCAATAAAACTTGGATTCTGAGTTGTGCTAAACTCACTACTCGTTGTTACCAATGTTGTGAGTTGTGGTGTCTGTGAGTTGTGCCGTAAAAGCGTATAACCAATGCTATAACCATTGCTATAACCAGTGCTCAGAACAAAGTTATTCGCAATTCTCGGAAATCCCACAGATTTTCAAATACGACGTCAAACGAGTTCTCAGAAAAATAAGAAAACTTTTTATGCAATTCTCATAAATACTGTCCTAAACATCAAATATAAGTTTAGGTGAGGGCGAAACGGAAGTGCCCCCACTCATAACCACTCATAACCTATATCTATCACTATCTCATACTTTCCTTGAATATAGCCAGGGTAAAAATGTGACAAGGTTAACAAGGTTAACCAATTTTAACCATTTTATCTCCACTTTCAGAGAATTTTTCCAAAAACAAAAGCATATTATTTAAGGGTTGACACCCATTGACACCCAGACAGACACTCTATACTCAGAGTACAGACACCTGAGGCAATGCTCACCACTGGCCCCACCCCTCGATAGGCAGCCCACGGAAGTGACAGCATTTTTTACATTTTTTGCTTTAATACTCAATCGATGACTCACTTAAATGAGAGGCAGAGATAACAGAGAACTTGAAAACTATTGATAACATGAATGCAATGCTTTACTCTTAACCACTAGTGTTGACAAATACCACTAAAAAACTCAATGAATGAATGAATGAACGAATAAACGAATGAACGGAACTTTTCTCACATTTGAATACTATTTAATTAAGTTGTGTTTATGGGGTGACCGACAGATCTCTGTAGACACCGATTAGACATTTTTAAGACAAATAATACTTAAAATTAAATCAAAATTTTGTGGATATTTTCCACTCAATCTTTAGGACAGAAAAACATTAAATAAACATTAAGTGGAATAAAGTTAACCATTTTTTTAATGGTTTTATTCGAGTATTTTCCTCACACAGAATAACAGACGTCAGTCTCTCAATGAAATACATTGAAAGACAACTGTTGTCTGCATTCGCCTCAAGTCTTTGACTTTGGATCTCATTAGAGAGATGTGACTCAGGGCTCAACTCAGGGCTCGTATTCATAACTCTTTAATAAAATAATTTTTTAATGAATGAAAAGAAATAAATGACTGACTTTTCAGACAAAAGTCGGTCTAAAGATTTAAAAGGAATGAAATTCAATAAAAATTGAGGGACGGAAAGGAAAACTCCCATTAAACCAATCATTACTGCATTCAGGAGTTAATATCAGACATCTGTCCGAAAGCAATGCAGGTGTTGACGAAAAAGCACGTGTTATCACTCATTACTCAACAACGGAAAGCCTTAATTGTTTAAAGAGGGGGCCCTCTCTCAGGGACACCATTTGACCGAAAATTCTCATTATATGCGACATTGAATACACGATAAATGAATTAAAACCAAACTTAATAAAAGTTTGGGCCCTAAAGAGTTATCAATTAATAATAAAACCTTTTGATAGTAATTTTAGTTTCCCTCAAATAATTCATTTCCGATGCCTTCAAGAGTTCTCCCATTTCTTTGTCTAAACTTTTCTAACAATAAATAACAAGTTTTCACAAAAAAAACAGCATATCGTCAATAACCAAATGTTTGTATTTCTCTCAAATAATCTTTTTTTCATTTAAATAAATAAAAACTAATTTAAATCGTATTTTAAAGTCAAATATATTTATAAACAAAAGATTAGTTAATTAAAAGCGATTAAATGCAAACTCATGTCTGAATCGTTTTATTTTTTCTTCTCTTTTTTCCTGAGTTTATTCACTGATTTGCAACGTTTTCTTCTTAAATGTCATTTACTTTTGATTTACTTAACATTATATTGAAATTGATTAGCGAAATATAATCTTGTAACCCACCATTCTAAAAATGGCGCCTATTTTCCTGTTATTCTGCAGATATTTTTTTTGATTCTAAGGGAGAATTTCCCCCCTTTTGACCTCATTATGGGATGAAAATGAGTATTAAATACTCAGTATTTGTTTTCCCTTTCTTTCAAATTAGAAAAGTTTTAAATTAGAGCCCAAAAGTCACACAAATTTCTAAAACCGAACCTAAAATTTAAATACAAAAAAACCGAAATTAAACGAAAAAAACCTGGACTTCATTTTTAAGGCAATATTCACATATAAATCAAAATATAATGATTTTCTTGAAATTCTAATGGGAAAAATAAAGTTTAACAAGGTGAAATTTTAATATTATTAGGAAAATAAATTTAAAAATTGAGTTAAATCTCTACTTTTCATTCACTTTATTATTCCTTTCAATGAAATCCGAAAAAAATTCCGGTTTAACTAAAAAAAAACTGAATCGGTTTCTGTTTTTCCTATCCTAACCGACTTTGGACTCTATTTTGAATTATAAATAGTTACCAAGCATATTCTATATTTCAGTTTATTGTAGCAAAAATTACCGGTAATTATAAAGAGTATAATTTATAAATAAAAAGGTTTAGAATTATCTATAATTTATAACTTTTGTATTTTGCATAACATATGATAATAAACTTAATTACATAAAATCTCTGAAAAGAGTCACATAAAGTATTGTCTAAATTCACCTAAACTTTTATCAGATCTTTCTCTAATGTAATTCATCTAAACTTAAGGTTTAAAATTTTTTACATAAAAAGTGAAATATATTATAACTTTTTTTTCTAAAATTATATTTGGATTTATATATATTTAAACAAATCATTTATAAATTTAAAGTCAATGAGAATTTACGAACGATTTTCAGTGAAATATAGTTTTTTTGACAAATAATTCGGTAATTCATTAGACTTACCATTGATTTAAAAAAATAGGACTTCAGGGTATTAAACATTCATTTAAAGATTAAACAGATTTAAAGTTAATTTTAGAAAATACTAAAAATTTGTTCCTTTTTTTAAGGATGAGTTCTGCAGTTTTTTGTGTTGTTTTGCTCTTAAATAGAATTAAATGCATTGAATGAGAAAACATTAAAAGGATATAAGAATCATCTCTTCCAGAGTCGAGAAATGGCTAAATATTCCCACAACTCGTAAGAGAAAAAATTATCATGATCAGTTTTCATATAAAATAAAGGAAATAGAATTTATAAATAAATAACAATTTTATTGCATAAATTAAAATAACGTAAATATTATCTCTATTTGAAGTTTTAAAGTTTTGGACCGAAAAATTGCTTTTTTAAACAGAAAACTATTAAAAATTTATGAACAAATTAACAGATTAACAAGATTAAAATGGCTAAATTGTAAGAGGAAATGTCATTAATCATTTTAAACCAATTTTAAAGTAGCCTTTTTTGAAGCAACTCAGTCAATATCTTTTTGAACTTTTCTGAAATAAGACTTTTCATACGTCTTTGACAAAGATTGCATCAAAACGATCCAGAAACATGAAATAAACAAGGTTTCGCAACACATTGATACCAAGACCACCTGCTTTTAAATCTTTTTTATCGAAACAGTTATAAATTTTTATTGAAAAACAGATAAAAGAATAGAAATGAAGAGAAATGAGAAAAAAGGAGAAATATATTGAAAAAAAATATGAATTTTTGGATAAAATTATAACTTAATATTAAAAGTCTGAAACTTTTATTTAAATATTTTCGTCAAATAATAATTAAATTAAAAAATACAATAAAATATTTAAATAAAACCTGAATATGATATCATAAAATTGGGACAAATTATGAACATTTCTAAGAATTTTTATGAATTCTTTGATAATTCGTGGAAAACCAAATAACTAAAGAAATATGTGTTTGATTAACATTTTAGATCATTTAAGAAGGCCTTGATTTGCATCAAACAAATTCTTTCATATCCTTCAGCCCTTTTCTAACGCAAAGAACTCATCCATTCATTTATTATTGAGATATAAAACTAATGAAATGACTTAAATATAGAGAACTGGACTTTAAATTCATATATAATGAATCATATTATGAATAACTTATGGCCATGGACATTTAATATTAGTGCATATATTATGGTTTTAAGGATCAGTTAATTACGATATAATTATTAGTTTATAAAAAGTTTATTATAACGGTATTGAACTGTAGGTTTGGCTTTTCTTCTTTTCATTCTATTAGTCAATCTAATCGACAAAATTTATCTTGTTACAAAAAGATTTTAATGATCAAATGCATTTAGTCAAGCTAAGCAATTGGCCACGATGAAACTTATTTTATTTTGGTCACTTGACTTTTGAGTTATATGTCGGGAGACATTCCCAATGAAAAAAAAGTATTATAAATAAGTATTAAAATTGGAAAATGTTTTTTCTTTTTGAGTGTCTGATCCGTAAGACATCATTAAATGGTTTGAACTATCAGTGAAGTTATCGACAATTAATGGTCACAAATGGCTAAGAATTTAAACTATTTATTAAAATTCAGTTTTTAATTATAAAAGATGTGAAACGAAAAAATAGTTTTATTTCGCTATAATTTGTTCTCAATTTCTTGACTTCTAAAAAGCGCAGTTTTTATTGGGGTTGCGCTGTTCTACAGCACATCATAACTTTTTTTTCCGGTATTGATTTTAGAGGCGAACCAACGACTGGATGACAGGTCATTGAATTGCCCACAAAATAATAAAACAGCGAAAGACTCCTCACAAAAGATTAATATTAACGGATTTTGTTTATTACTTACAATTCGCTCACAAATTACTGAAAACATGAAAACTGATATTCAGAGAAAAATTCAGTCATCGATAGAATGAGAGATTGAATGAGAGATAGCGTTAAAAAAATAGGAAAAGGAATGAGAAGATTATGACTCAATTGGAGAAGAGATGAAAACAAAAAATGTTAAATAAATTGAACGCAAAATAAAATATTTTACATACTTTTGAGTTAAGACGAGTTCCTAATTTTTCTGACGAAATATGAGCGCAAACTTAAAACATTTAAAACATTTGTATGGTTTGGACGCAATTATAAGACAATTGCAAAGATTGCGGATTTCACTGCAATAGTTTTGGCCCCAAAAATACATTAATTGTGAACTACTTGTGCTCTAAATACCATTTTATACATTATGTAATGCAGACGAAAATCAATCGATTGGAAAAATGTCGGAAAACTGAAGTTTGTTGAGAAGTATAACCCTTTTAAACAAATATTAATGATTTTTGTCCCGAAAAACAAAACAAAGAAAAGGGAATAAAAATATTTGTGGAAATGAGAGAGAGTTTGCGTCTAATCTCTTAATAAGCGTATGATTTAAATATATTATAATTTGAATGAATGTTAGCCCAAAACTAATGCCAAACCATTTTTTGGTATAACTTTCGCTCTGAAAGCGTTCTCATCACAGACACAGACAGACAGTGTTATCGACCAGACAGTTAGTGCTCAGTAGATAATAGACATGAGTTGTGAACTCTGTCTGTTTCATACATACCGTTGCCATTACCAGACACACGAGACAGCTCTGGGAGTTTACACTGGGATTAAAGGGCTGTTCAACAGTTTGGATGTTTCAGACACTTAAAATCCAGACATTCCTTTTGCGACAAATCAATCAAATAATACAATAATTATTTGACAAAAAGAATGTTTCGCTTCACTAAAAAATTGAGCGCAACCTTCAACACAACACAACACAAAACTACAGAAACACATAAACCATTCAATTAAACATTTATTTTATAAATAAATAAAAATATTAAATATTTTAAAACTTGAAATGAGTTCAAATATTTTTAATTTATTGATTCAATGACTTTGTCTTCGACTTCATCTTTACCTTCAGCTAAAGGAACAGGAATTAAATCAGACGTCGAAACACTGGATGTGTTCTGAGGCGGCAAAAGTCGAGTCACCGAATTGGCGGCTGACTCGACACAAATGACAGAAAAATGATGTCTCACTTTATTGAATTCAATGGAAGAAACGCCTAACTTATCGGCCACTGATTTCATGGGAACGATTCGCTCAAAACATTTGGTCAGATATGGCAGCACTTCATTAGTGTATTGATTGCAAAATCGGAACAAAACTTCTTTTTCATCTGATATAAGACCGGATTCCTCGGCTCTAAAAAAATAAAAATAAAATGAAATAATTGTCAAATTCTGTGCAAAAAATCTACAGAAATATTATAAACTCATTTTCCGTAACAAAGATTCGTATAATTATATTATAATATCCATTAGTTTAGAATAAAATATAATTATAACTCATTATTAAATTATAATTAAACACAAAAAACATAAATGAATCTAAAAATGGATTATTTTTGTTGATTTATATTTTTGAGTGTCTGACCCGTAAACACAACTGTCTGTAGAAATGGCATCTCTTTTCTTGCAAAAAAGCTTCAAATTTATAATGAAATCTTAACTTTTGTCGACATTTTGTCAAAAAAAAGTTTGAATTTTATATAAAATTCTAAAATAACTAAAACTTATAACAGAATCGATAGAATTCTCTCAATAAATGTGAAAAATTCTTAAAATATGATTCAGAAAAAGACAAATAAAGTCTGAATAAATGAATTTATATGAAAGCTATAGTTTAAGTAATTTAAATGCAATTTTAATTTAGTCTAATATTTAGATTAAATTTTAGTTTATGTTATTCTTATTCATCGCAAAACATAATTGTCTGCAATTGAATAAATTGTTGGGTTTTTGCAATAAAACCAAAAGAAATTTAAGTGATTTAAGTGACGGTAATTAAGGTATCAAATATTCAAAAGAATTAAAATTTGTGGAAAAATTGTAAAACTTTTTTTCAGTAAACAATTCTAATTAGTATTAAAATGAGATCAAATTCTAAAGATAAGTCCCAGAATTGAAATTTAAGTCTAATTTTCAGATTAATTGCAAAATTAGAACTGAAATTCACATAAATTCTAAATAAACAAAAGTAACGGTATTTTTGCTCTAAAAATATTTCATTTCGTCGAATAATTTCTTAAAATACATTCAATCAAATGATTTATTCAACGAATTGATGACAAATTTTTAGGGAAATACCCAAACAATACCTGCATTTCACAAACGTTAGTAATTCACCAGAAATGCTAACTATTGGGTGCGAACGGAAGTAATAAAATTATTGATTTTTGGTTTTGTCTGAAAATCTTTTGTATAAAATAAGTCATAGAAATTCCCAAAAAAACCAATGAGTAGTAGTGGGTATTCCCACGAATGCAAAAAAAAGTTTAATGTTTTCGCAATTAAATTGATTCAATAAATTAAATTATTCAATGAATCACTGAATCGAAAAATAATTTTAAATCTAAAGAATAAATAAAAGCTATACTTAAGTAAACAACAGTTAATTAAACGAAATAAAATTATTACTAACTTTAGAAACAGAATTAAATATCTATTTATGAAAAAAAGAAATCATTTTAAGACAAAAAACATTTATATATTTAAATAAATCGAATAATTACTGTAAATATTTTCTATTAATTAATCTATGATTTAAAGAATAATTACCGAAAATATTTGGAAATAGCGTTTGAGATGCGGTTAAATGACTCATTCATAACGTTTGTCAATAAAGAAATGGCCATCAATGGAGTCGTCCGACGGATTTCATTCATTGCAGTTAACATATCATTGCAATAGTGGGCCAAAAGTGGAAATTCCAGGACACTTATCGGTGGCGTCAAATCCTATTTTTAAAAATTAATTTCATTAAAATTATAATTTAATAATAAAAAAAATTAAAAATTGAGTCAAAAAATAATTCAATTGAATTCTATACACTTTTGCGTCAATAAATTTAAAGATAATTTATAATAATTTCAAAAGAAGTCAATGGAATTCCTATTCAATAGTCTTGACGTTAGAATTATTATGAAATGTCATCGATTGTGTTTTCCAATTAAAAAATAATAAATAGACTGTACCTGGTCATCTCCACCCAATAGAACAGAAGCTGAAGCGTTGATTGTATGAGAATTTAGAGTAAAATTATTAATTGATTTTTCAAACCTAAAAAAATGAAATAAAATTATTAACAGTTTTTATAATCAAAAAATTTTCATTAAAATTTGACCTCACTTTAAATATGTACAAGCAAAGTCTAATTCTAATTATAAAAAATAAAATAAATTTTATCAAGATAAGCTAAAAGTGAAATTATTAATTAGATGTTTTATTAAAGAGCTTATTTTTAATCTTGTTAATATTAGAAGACATTTTAATTCTAAGCTAGAGAATTCTAGTGTATCTAAATGAATATAATTAATAAACAAGCAATTTAAATATATTAGTATTTAATAGAAAATCGATAAATAAGTTGCTCTGATTTTTAAAAAATGACAAAAACATCAAAGAATTCAATAATTTGTCAAAAGAACAGAAATTTGTGAAATATTTGAACGAATGAACACTTCTTCGCCCGAATATCTGGTCTTAAATAGTGATTCTATTAAATGTATTGTGAATTAAATGTCAATGAATTCCAGTAAGTTTTAACCTTACAATTGTTAGCATGGCTAAAATCAAGAGTTCAAACCTTTAAACTCAAAATCACTCATATATATTCTTTATGGGTGACATAAGTTCAAGACACCATAAGCTCATTTGCATAGTGTTTTTGGCCATACTCATTTTAACCTATGAATAAAATGAGTAAAGTTTGCACTATCAAGACAAACTTATATTTTTACCTTGTTACTCACTTATTTTAGATTATCACTACTTATTGTACTCATTATTAAACGTTTTCTTCAATTTTAATTCACCCATTAATGAGTTTTATAAATTGAACCCCAAGTAATCCATATATACTCTATGGATGACATAAGTTCAAGTGGAATATACCTGATCCTTTTGGTGATATTAACTCTAATGAATATTATGAATCATAATTAATGATATTGGTCATTTTTAAATATCAAAGGATATCAATTTCCTATTAAGTAATTATAATTGTATGAACAGAATATAAAATAAATGTAAAAAAAATGTTAGTAATGAAACAATATTTGAATAATAATTAGGAATTGTCTATAAAATGTTGTCAATTGTTTTGCAATTGTGTTCAAAATGAAAAGCGAGGGCTCGCCCTTCACTATAAAGGATCAAATAGTTTAGTGCTTTAAAATAAGACTAACTTATCGGTGGCCTCATTGACGACAAGTGAAAATCTTTTAGAAATGGCGTCACTAATGATGGGAACGAGTTGTGGCCGAAAATCTGCTCCAATTCGACTCATACTGAGTCCAAAATAAAAGGAGGGATCGATTACACTCTCGATTTGATAGTAATTTCCAAATTCATTGTTTGCCCAACGATTCAAATAAGAGGACAAAACTTCGAGGAATTGATTTATTTTGTGGAGAATCCAACTGTTGATAATAAGACTATCGTTGAAGTCACGATCAGACGCTATGTTTGTTATACCAAAGTATATATGTTTTTGGGATAGTATTGGATCGGAATCGGAAAATATAGCCCTGTATTGAGTGACGATATCAAAGAGATGGACGCGATTTGTTTCAATCACTTTCGTTATGTATACCAACGCTTAATATAAAACAATATAAAGTTAAAAGTGATTAAAAGCAATACATACGCGTTGGACTCGGAATGTCTTTTACTAATGAAGTTAACCACTGGTCGCGAGCGCTCAAGAATTTTATTCTGAGCTCTGATTCACTAAATTTGTTAATTTGTCTCAAATATCCGACAATTTTAAGGCAATTTTGGAGCTGAATATTAGCCGACATTTCTTTCATCAATTGATTAATCATTGATTCTCTGAATACTTCCATATCTTCGGCTAAACTCTAAACAAAAGTAAATAAACTAATATAATATGAAATGAATTTTAATAAAAACTGTAATAAAATCACAATTTTATAAGAATCACAACCTTTGTTTGATCGCGAACTGCGATATTGTTTTGAATGT
>JAQIXI010000487.1:0-22875 GCA_034700165.1 Galumnidae sp. Gr-Ori-00277
AGAGAGAGAGAGAGAGAGAGAGAGAGAGAGAGAGAGAGAGAGAGAGAGGGGGGGGGAGGGAGAGGGAGAGGGTGAGGGAGAGGGAGAGGGAGAGAGAGAGAGAGGGCCGAAAGAGTGCGCATATCTAGTGAGATGTCTTGCCTAGTAAAGTAACTAGTACAGAGAATATAGTAGAGTAAAGCAGACATTACTACTAGTATTGATCGTATATTTTATTTTTACATGAGATGAGTGAAAGAGAGAAAACTCCCGAAGAGTCTGAACACATAGTCTGAGAGAAGTATAATTCAAACCTCTAACAGAATATTCTTGTGAACAATTCAGTTGTGCAATAGTTTGAAATAGTTGTGTACAGAACTGTAGAGCTTTGCCTCAATCCCTATGAAAGTTATCTATTAGTTTTCAGTTATACTCATATATATATTTTGTTATTTTCTTCAAAAGAGTATACTTTTCTTACTCTGAAATGAAAGAGAAATTCGTCTTTCATTGACAGCAATAGAATTGAGTGAATGGTTTGTTCTTTCAATTACTTTATTATTATATTAAAGTACTTTAAGTTTAAAGTAATAGCAAAGTGTCGATAAGTTAAACGCTTATTCTGTGCACTTCTCTAATATATTTTGACTGAAAATTATGTTCCCTTTCCTTTCGGTTAAAACTATTATCGAAAAAGTAATAATAAAATTGGAATATAAGTAATAGCCTTTCGCTGAGAAATCTGTTTCTCTAACTTCTTATCAAACACTATATTTTCTGACTTAAAAGTAAGTATTATTTGATATTTTATTTCTATTCTTGACTTAAAGTTAATGGTTTTGTAAGAAAAACTTTTTGTTTCCGCTCCTCCTATGTCTACATAACCCGAACAGAACTCTCATATCATTTGTTTTTTTTTGTCGAAATTCTTTTCTTTGAATATAAATCTCTGAAATTCTTTTACTTTTGAATTCAATTAGAGTTTCAAAGTCTTCACAAAATCCTTGAATCTCGAAATACAAGTTTCTTATCGTTTTTGATTCAATTATTTTTTTTCTCTTATATTTCTTTGTATTGAAAGTGAATCTGAAAATCAAATAAATAAATAAAACTCTTATTAAAAGAAATAAGAGAATACTATTCGATAACTCCATCCCATTAATACTAGAGTAGATTCTCATCGTTTGTTTGCACAGAATATGTGAAAAAAGTATTACTCCTAACATATGTTCTTAAAGTAATAATGAATTTATTAAATACTCGAGAGAGAGAGAGAGAGAGAGAGAGAGAGAGAGAGAGAGAGAGAGAGAGAGAGACCAAAAAGACTATTTATAATTAATTTGCGACAAATTATTAATTTTTCTGATATTTGCTTTGAGTGAAAAGTTTCATAACATAATCCACAAAAACTTTGTTAGAATACTTTTGGCAAAAATGTTAGTATAGTTTTAGGCAAAAGTCTCTAATGATTTGGGAAAGGATTGAGAAGAAAAAAGCAGAAAATCCCTGAAAACAGATCTCATTAGAAGAGATGTCTAAGAAATTATTCAAATTTGTTGAAAACAAATATTAATATAAATCTCATTTCGCAAAAATTTTCTATTCAATAGAGAAATATGTAAATCAAGTTTTTGAGGAAAAGTTGATGTTTTTAAAGCAAGTTATGATTAGCTGGAATTGGCTGTCGGTTCTGATTATGCTCTGAATGCTGTCGTGCAGTGAAGTTAGCCTTTAAGGGGTGAACACAATAAGAGAAACCATTTATTGCCAAATGTTTTGTTTATATTTTTATTTTTCTAATAATATTTGGAAAATGAATTTATTTTTCAGATTTAACTCAATTGTAATTAAATGAAACATTTTATGTTAAAAATGTGAACAAAAATTCTTGAAAGACATGACATCCATTAGTGGACATCAATTGGTTTGGTAGCCATCAATTGATTGATTGGTATTTCTATTGTCTGACAATTGACTTCTTTGTGTGATATGTCTTCAAATGAGATGAGAAAATGTCTGTTAAACACCAAATCCATCGCTATATTAATAGCCATTGAATTGATTTTATTATTAACCGAATCATTGACTCAAACCATACCAACGGATGGCATCGATTCCGAACAAAGTCTGACAATTAATGTGAAAAATGGTGGCGATCAGGTCTACCAGGAGGTGATTACCGCCAACACAACACAAGACATAATTAGTGTCGAATTTTATGAAAGCGACGGATCTCTTATCACTCAATTCATTGATTTCAAAGCGGTATTCAATTTCTTTTATAATATTTACCACTTCTTCGTTATTATCGTTTCTATTGATTATAAGTTTTATTCTTCAGTTGACTTATTATCTGTATTTTTCTTCTGTCAGTCAGTCCTCTGATTATGAGTTTTTGGCGCCGATCTGTCTATCGATCGATAAATTGATTCATTAATTTGTCTTATTTTTTGTCGAAAAAGTATATAATTTAATTAAATACCAATTATTCAGTCGATTGAATGACAGCCCAAATGTATAAATCATTTAATGTCTTAATTAGAGTTCACTCAATAAGTGTTCCATTGATTATATAATTGTTGTATTGATTTGTTGTTTATATCCTAAAAGGAGGTCCAAATACACCGAATCTATCGTTTGGGGGAACAGGACTTAAACGAAAGCCAATACAAAGTGTATTGTTTTGTAACCCATTTGACCAGAAATGAGTTCATATCGAGTGACGCGATGTCTAAATTACGTCAGGTTTGTGTCCAAAACCATTAATTATAAGTAAAGTCCTTTTAATGATCAGATAATAAGTAACTGAGAATTAGTCCGAAATCCGATCGGAATAACAAAAAATTGTTTCAATTTATGTGTCAATCATTTAAAGAGATATATATTTTTGTAATAAATTCAATGAAAATCTTATTCTGAACTTTTGTTTATTAGTTTTCGCTTTTTATTCCATTTTCTGCTTTATTTCAGACAATTTTTTTCCCCTCTTTTTATGTTTGGGTTTATATCTAATGTCTTGCATTTGTTGGCAATCTTTCAATCAATGTCTGGTGAAATATCTCATTTGATATGTTCTTAACTCTTATTCTGTGTTTCCTCTCTATTACAGAGTATTTTTCATTTTATTTTTTAGACATTTATGTCTCTCTTTAGTTGTGTTAAACTAATTTTTGTTTTTCTATTCATTGTATTGTCTCTCATCTGTTCTTTTCTTTCTATTTATACCAAATGTATGTCATATTTATTGATACAATTGTTTGCCAAATGAAGCGATTGATTAAAGGGATGGAAGAGTCGATCCAATAATTCACTGATTTGTTGACTACAGATATCGATAAACATTTGACTACAAATCAATTTATTGACTGAAAGTCGATTCCATTTAATATAGTTTTTTGTTTAATCTATCGATCAAATCAATAGCGAAATCCGGGAGCCATTCGACAACCAGAAGAAGATAAAGGAAAAGAAATTTTTGAAATGGATCTCAATGTAGTGCTCGACAAGTCTTCCATAATATCAATGCATTTACCAAAATTGTGTTCAGAAGCGCCAAATGCGACGTTCAGTCGAGAAATCGATTTACGATTTTGGGCCAACACTAAAGGTAATCAAAAATAAACATTTGATTCTTTAACACTCAGTCCTCACTACCAGTCCTCGACTCTTATCGATAGTCGAGAATAATAATATCGTTAACCATAAAAGTATATAATTATGAGAATAAATATTATTTTAGTCGAAACGCAACTTATTATGTGTTGCGTTGAGTCTATAATCAACTCTTTTATGTTATCGTATGATATCTGATGACTATATCTTCAATTAATTCTATATTCTATTCGTTTTAATGCCTTATATTTTATCCTATGTTTTAGTCTTTGTTTCTGTTCTCACGCCATAAATAATGAATAATTAGATCCAAACAAATCCAAAACTAATTAATTTTGATATAAACTGATGACTGGTTGTGACTCTTGTAGTACTAAATCGAGACATAATAGCGCTGACGTCTTCAGTATCCAAGAACCCGACCACTAAACCCGTCCAGAGCTGTTTCAATAGTGATGATCTATGGAAGCCTTGTTTGTGTCACATCCAGATGTGCATCGCTTGGTATCCCTGTGCTCTCAAATATTGTAAGTCAAAAGAGCCGAACACATTCAAAATGCAAACCTATCGCTGCGGTATTAAAACGTGTCGGAAGTGCAGACATTTTCAATTCTATGAAAAATTCAAACAAAACTGTTTATGGGATTAAATATTCTTTTATACGACTCTTACAAACAAAAGTAATGATTTAATCAATTGTTAGAAAACATTTTTTCAAAGATATTTTCGTTGTAAGTCTTCACTGATTTTGACTCTTTTTTTGTCCATTTCGTGAAAAGAGTTGCGCCAATTATTGATATACAAATGTATGACACAAAAGAGACATATTTCTAGCAAATTATTCTGTCTTTATTCGAGTCAAGTGTTGTGTAATAAACACTGACTCTTGCAGTCCATTACTGTTCTTCCAAATAAAAAACACTTTTTGTAATAAAAAGTTGACTAAAAATTCCAAAAATTGAGATCATTTGACAAATGGGTGTAATTTTACTTACATTTTAGTGAATCCTTAAATTGTATTTAACTTTTTAAGGCTTAGTTTCAAATGAAGTCATTATAAGTAAGGCCAAACTTAACGGTGCTGTTCACTGCTCTATATTATCCGTAGTATTTATTAATGTTATTATCATTAATTCAGTTTTTTTGCTCATTTATTCCGGTTTTAATATTTTATATTTTGTGTTCTCTAAACCAGTTCTGCAGTTAATTATGGCTTTTAATGATTATTATATTCTTTTATATGAAAAGTGTTTCAATATTTTTCTGTTCATTAAATTCATTCATTCATTTGTTCAGTAATTTAGTTGAAAAATAACTCATAAATTAAAAGTGTTGAGCATTAGATTCAGTGACTGATATCCAGTTCTGAATGAACTGTAAATTTTTTTGGCCAAAAATAGAAACTAATATGTTTTCGGACCAATATTTTCCTCTCTCTTGAGTCCAATTCTGTTCTCATATTAACATTCATTTCACTAAATAATTGATTTTAATGATAATGTCGTCGAAATATATAAAATAAATGAATTTATACTTTTATATTCGAATAAAGAAATTATTTATTATTATATAATATGTAAATAAAGATAAATAAACGATAAAATAACTATAAATTTATTTAAATCGAAAACAAATTCTTTATTCGTTTCGCTTTTTTTTGGAAAACATATTAAATATTAATTTAATTGTGAATAATATATGCATTAAAATCAATATTTCATTCAATTTCTTTCTTTTTCTAAAAAATATTTTTGTATTATATGTCAAATAGTATTCAAGTCTTAAATGTTTTATAGACTTTAAAATATTTATGTTTTGTTTAATAAATAAAAGTGTTTTTTAATAAAATTATTGAATAAAAGAATTTTCTTTCAATTCTAACGAATAGATCGGACTTTAAATATAAAAATAAATATTTAAAAAAAGGAAAATGTATTTCATAAAACTTATGCTTTAAAACTATTTTTTATATTTTCCTCAAAAATTTATATTTAAATTCTAAACCGAAATATACGACAATAATAATGAGAATCCGATTCTTTGAATCCATTCAAGTGTTTAAAACCATTTTTCCGGCATTTGATTAATACAATCCTTTATTCTGTTCTTTTCGCTACTTTTCATTTAAAATTGCCTTAAATTTAGACTTCATTTAATGAAAAAAAAAAATTTAAAAACAAAATTAAAAATTTATTCAAAAACAAATAGCGATACAATTGTGTTGAGAAAGTGATCACTACTGACACAAATAAAAAACTATTGATTCAAATAATTGTAATTTTTTTTTTGGCTAAAACTTTGATAAACGAAAACTAAATTTTTTATTTAAGAGATATTTTGGAGAAAATTTAACTAAAATTAAGAAATCATTTGATTTCAAAAAAAAAACAATTCTATAATTCGTTGATACAAATTAGTTTCAAATGAGGGAAAGAGTGGTGAATGTTATCAATTAATGATTGCTCGATGAAATTGTAACCATAACTCTTTGAAATGATTCGCAAATGAGTCAGTCTTTCAAACAAATCAAAGCCTAAGAATTGGAATAAATCGTTGTTTTTCAGCTGATAATCGACACAAAGAGTCAATCGTTTCAATTCTTGGAATTCTGTTAAAATAGAAAACCTTTTGAATGGATAGCTCTCATCAGAAGTGTCCACTTCTGGGCTCAGAAAACATCCAAAACTCTTCAACTTTTTCAGGTTTAGAGGAATTTGTTTCAGAGTTTCGTTAAATGGAATACAATTTAATCCAATTCGGGGTAAATAATATTCAATTAAGTCTTCGTTTATGCTGTCGTCAAAGACTTCTCCTTCTTCTTCGCTTGAGATGTCTTCATATTCTTCATCGTCTTCTATCATTTCTTCTTCTTCTTCATCCTCGAAGTCATCTTTGAATAGATTACTCGTATCGATATAGAAATGGATGAGATCTTTGAGTCTCACTATTTGAGCGACTAATTCATTGATACCCTTTTCATCACAACTACTAAAAGTTATCGACAAATGTCTTAATGTCTTATATTTGGCGACGAATTCCTCCAAATCGATGGCGTCCTCTAACGAATAGTTTAGTTCCAATTTCTTCAAACTTTTCAGATGAAGTTTACAGACATCAGACAAATGCAAACCTCCATAACATCGCAAAACTCGAAGATTTGGAAAACCATTTATGAAATTAGGATCAAATCTAAAGACAGTTAAAGAAAAGAGTTTTCGACCCAATTTATGGATCAATTGTTCGCCAATTTGTAGATTAAGTTCAGAATTAAATAAATTGATTTCTCTTAAATGATGGCAACAATTCATGAATTGAGTTAATAATTCGTTGGAATAATTGATGTCTTCGTAGAGCTCACAATTGATGGACAACAGATTCGGTAATTTCTTCAGAAGTTTGTCCACTGATTTCAAATGGATTCCAAGAATTGTTTCAATCATTAGTACATTTTGTTTCTGAAATATCGTTCTCTGGAACTGTTTGGACACTGACTCGAGTTTTAATTTACATTTTAGTGGCAGAAATTGAAGAATAACTTCCGACAAATCGTCGCAAATTCGGTCTTCAAATGAATATCTGTTTATTGTTTGGCTCTCAATACAAGTCTTCTGTCGTTTCTTTAAATTCATTTTAACTGAAATTTACTTTTAATAGATTTCACCAAAAATTTGATTTAAGGATTAATTAATATTCTGTGAAATCAAAGATAATTTGAGTTGACTTCAGATTAAAAGAAGTATTGATTTCTTTCACTTCATTTATATATTAATTGTGTTTTTACTGAAAATTTTCTGATATTTTCGTTAAATATTTAAAACGTAATTCAAATCATCAAAAATGTTGTCAACTCTTTTGAAAAGCAGTCAAATGTCGATTCAGACACAGTTTTAGGACAAAATTAATCATTTTCTATGAAAGGTGAGCAAGCACACTTTCAAACACTTTCACCTTTTATTCATAAATAACATAATTGCAAAGAGCAAGGAAACTTTTATTAAGAGTTTTCAATAAGAGTTAAATGAGTTTTTCTTTTGATTAATTAATGTAAACAAAACGACGTAATAAAAACTTACCTGAAAAGAGTTCTATCTTGGTTAAATAATGTAATAGCTTTATCTGAACTTTGTTCTTGGTCATTTAATTGGTCAGTTTATTCAATTAGTATAACTAGATATTTGACACCCGGTGTGTCTCAATTCACTTCATAAAAGTATTGACACTTTTATTGGAAATTTTTGAAAATAATTATTAAAACTCTGGTCATCACTGATTGGATCCACAAATACTTCAATTACTTTACAACAGATGTCTCTTAGATCTCAACTTTTCGTTTGTTTACATTTAAACTTTGATATGAATTTGACGAAAGTGACCACTTGTATGACCATTTGCATGACCAATGTATGACCAAGGGCTAAACCAATTGCTAATTATGATAGTTTAATGTTTTTTAAATTGGAATTTCTTTAAATAAATTCTCCAACAAAAACGATGAAAATTTTATTAATTGGTTTATAAACGTTTGAAATTATGAATTCATAATTTCATTAATGAAATATATTTTAATTAAAGTTTATTTTGAGTTTATTTAATAAAAAGTTTAAATTTTATTGATTTGAAATGAGTTCATATAAGAGACAAAAGACTACAGAAAATGATTCAACAGATTATTTCCAATTTAATGGTCATATAGTTTATCACAAAAGTGTTGAGACGACAGACAGAATCGCGAACCGATTGTTAGCGAAACTTAATTCACAAACCAATGGAACCGACAATAGGGTTGTCGTCGGTTTTGACTGCGAGTGGAGTACTCGACCCAAACCATCAAAAGTTTGTTTAATACAATTGTGTTATGACTCAAATGAATGCCATTTATTTCACTTATCGGCTCTGAATTACACAATTCCGACATCACTTTTGTCACTAATATCTCATCCAAAATGTCTTAAAGTGGGTCTTAATATAGAGTCAGACTTTTGGAAACTTCAAAGGGATTATAAGCTGTCGACCGATGATATTCTTGTCGGTCAACACAAATCCGTTATCGATTTATCCGTTTTGGCCAACAATTTGTTTGGAATGTCTAATAAGTGGAGTCTCAGCCAATTAACGGAATACCTCTTCGGTAAACCCCTTTGTAAAGACTTACGTCTCACCGATTGGTCTGTAATACCATTAAGTGTCGAACAGCAGAGATATGCGGCCATCGATGCCTTCGCATCGTTTGAGTTATACTTTGAAATTAAGATAAGAGCCGTTCCTTTCAATTAAATATAATTTCATTTATTTTCTTTATTTTATATATTATTAGTTTAAATGATTTTTATATACATTTATAGTGAGAATACATTTTATGAGTCATTATTTAAATCTAAACTTATATTAAACTATTTATAAAAGAAAAGATTTAATGTTTTCATTTATCTTAATAATAATCAATTAATTATTAATATTGGCCTACCTTGCTCACTTTCTAAAACAATTTCAAACGAAAATCAAAAGTTTTTAATGAAATGAAAGGTTTTTGTAATAAAAAGATAATAAAAAAATCCCAAAATTAATGTCTAAATAATTTTTATTTAGTTTACAATGAGATATTAATCATATCTAATGCACCTTGATTATTTCTTGAAATGAATATACACTATATAATTCCCTTGCAAGAGGAATGCCCTTGGTAAATTAATAATTCTTTCATAAATATAAATGAGAGACAAATTTGAAACTATTGAGAGATAATTATTTTAATTTATATATAATTAACGATTAAATCATTTAATTTAAATGTATATTTGATTCAAAGGGTTTTGAAACTGATTTTATGTTTGAAAAAACTAATGAATTGATTTGTTTTCAATGAAATCATAAAAATTATAATTAATTGAATTTTTGAGTCATTTATGAAAATGATTTTATTATAGATTAAAAAAGTGATTAAATACAGTTATTTAAATGTCCCAAACCTTTACTCTTAACCCAAATTTATTGATTGGATTATTTTATATTAAATATTTAATAAATAATTAATAATTAATGAGAAAAAAGTATTTAATTAAGAAATTAAAAAGAGATTTATTTGCATCGATTCGTCGAATATATTAAAATGAGTCCAACATTAATACATTAAATATTAAATAATTATATAAATAAATGATGAGAACATAAGTTAGGCATTAATTGATGGATAAATAGTTAAATTTCAACATAAAATATATTAAAATATTAAAAGATATTATAAGTCGATAAATAGGACAACTTTTTAAATGGTGAGTTAGCACAGGAACGATATTCTTGAGCGCAGTCTTCTTTACTCAAACCTTTAATGAGTGCCACTAAATATTTTTCACCGAAACTGAATTTATCGGTAATTGCGCGCATATATCCAGATATGGAAGGGAAGGCTCTCGAACCATAACCACCGATTTCACAGACAGCTCTGGAACGACAGTCCTCTCCCTTTACATCTAAGGCTTCGAATGATTTTTCTGGGAGAGCTCGTAGAGAACGGGCGACCATTTCGTAGTTCAAGTGCTTCAAATCGTTTATGTTTTCAGAGACGGATCGGATTAGGAATGGCGTCGAAAAACCAAAGGCCGCCAAAAGTGAGGGAAAGAATCCACTCATTACGATAAGACCCGAAAGCAAAAAGAATCCCAATTTAAAAGCGCCGAAAAGAGACAATTCTGCCAAAGCTTTGACCGGATCGGGGAATGACTTCAACGCTCGACCCTTAAAATCATTTATTTTAGTGATCAGATCAAAGACAGCCATCGCCTGTTCCAACGGATGCTTTTGATCCTCATTTTCTCCAATATAAGCGTCCAAATTAGCACAGAATGAAAAACTTATTGCGATCACAAACAGAATTACAGAAAACAAAACTTTTGCCATTTTTTTCAAATGATAATTTACTAAAACTTTATTCTGTTCTTTGTTTAAGAACTTGAGTTCTTCACTCTTTCTTTTCTAAACAATAAATGAATGTCTATTCACTTAAACCCTTGAATTTAAAGAAAAAATGTTAATAAGTTTTTTTGGGCGAAAAGTGTTTAAGATTTGCTTAAATACTGATTTAAAGCCTAAAAACTAATCACAATCTGTTTATTGCAATTCAATTGGACGACACCTTTGAAAAGGAAAAAGGGTTAACACTTACTGACCACTACTTATTGTATTTTACTTCAGATAATTATAGTCTTAAACGATGAGAAGAGCGTCAATACTTTCATTTTGCTCAGAGGCTTAAAAAATTAGTGCCAATCCTTTGAGTCTGTAATGTATGGGTCAATCACTTCCTGGTCAATGCCTAGGGCTAACAAACAACACATACATACGGAAGGATTTATCAAAAGAATCCGCTTTTGTTACCTATTTTTGTAAACTATTTGTACGAAAACAGTATTTAATATTTAAATATCAGTTTTAGTCATCGATAATATCAGGGATTTTCTCATTCTTTCAGTGATTCAAATCTCAGAAGAATTTCTAAAATTGGAGTAAATTTTATTAAAATTCTTTAGAAAATAAACTAAAAATAATTTATAGTATTTTTATTGAATTAATTCAATGAAATCGCTTTAAATTTGATTCGAAACTTATTTTGAATAAAAAGTAAAATACTTATAAAAATTGGATAAACACTAAAAGAAAACAATTTATTCGATCGAAAAACTACTCTTAAAATAAAAACTAAAATTTTTAAAAAACAATTTCTTTACAAAACCTTTAAAAAGATTACAATAAATAAACAAAAGAAAAAGTAGTCATCAAATGATTGAAATCTAAACTAAAGATCATTATATTTGAGTCAATCAGTCAATAAGTCAAACACTTGTGTTATCGAAATAAAGTTTAAGATAAGTCAACGATAAGTCGGATATCAATAATTGAATCAAATCTGTGAACTTTTTTGTTGATTAATAACATTCGTTAGTTTTTTAAGTTTTTGGTCGACATCCAGTCTCACAGACTTCAACTTTTTGATAGCCATCTCGTCGTTGTTCACATCATTCATATCTCTAAAAGGACTGGTAATGGGCTCGAAATCAGTGACGAATCTATAATTACCCAGACCCTCCAATTCAATGGCCTCATCTCTTAGTTTTTTAGTTGTCTTCTTAATTAAACTCAATAGCGATGACGAAGAGTTGCGGATATATTTCAACTGTTGTGCCGACTGTTGCGTATGAATGTCCCAATGGGACGGATGGGACGCAGTTGACATAAGTGGTACTTTCATCATATGATAAGTTCTTTCTGCTGAGTATAAGTCATCGGCAACTTCTCTATGAATACAACACTTATGACTTCCTTTCAGATGAATATCACTTTTGTTTGGCTTAATAGGGATCGAGTGATGAGAACATCTTTTTCTCATTTGCCGCCTCTTCCCTACATTTGCCTCTGAATATCTGTTTCTACCATCACTTATTGAAGATGAAGATACCAGAGATGAAGTGGTCCGCGAAGTATATTCATCTTCATCTGAATATTGAGGTTTAGCTGCTTTCAACCGAGTCTTAGTGTTTGTCTCAATTCGTTTGCGACTCAAATAAGTGTTTCTATTTTGAGATAAATTTCTGTTATTTTTATTATGACTTATGATTGGAATCATTTGTTGAAATGAGTCACTAATTCTCTTAATATTTGACTCTATTGTTGACATTCTATTCAAGATATCGCTGGGATGAGACTCATCAGTGACGCCAACCCTCTCTTGAGGTGTTTGTTCAACAAAGATATTGCCGTCAACTGATGTCTGTTCAGGTCTGTCGACCACAACATTCTTGTGATTGTCATCATTGGCAGCACTTTTATTGTTTTGTTTGTCCCCAGTTTTGAACGCTTCGTATACTCTGTGGGTTAACTCCTGGACCTGTTTATCAATTAAATCGATTCTATCATTACATTCAGTGCTCTTCTGTTCAGTTGTCTCTAAACGCGATAATAAACGGATTTCATTTCTTTCTGCGTCTAATTCTTGGACTCTATTCTCAATTGTCTTCATTAAAGACTGTAGTCGTTGTACTTCACTCTGAAAACGTTGAGTTTCTTCGCTTAAACTGCTATCCATTCGTTCCAATCGTTTATTGTGTTCTTTTCGTTGTCTTTCGATATCAGCCAATGTTTGTGACAAATCATTCCTCAATTCTATCATTTGTTGGCCAAAATTTTTGCTATTATTTGAGACATTTCCCAATTCTGTCCTAAAAGTCCTCAGTTCTCTGTTGTTCTCATCTTTAAAGTCCATAAATTTATTGTCAAAATCTCCGAAAACAGAATTGACTTTAGATTTGATGTCACGATTCAGTTCACTCCTCAACTCTCTGATCGAGTCTAACGACTCATTCCTTACATCACTTCTAAGTAATTGCATTTCTTTTTCCAATCTATCGATATCTGTGGAGTTAACTATAGGTCCGACAGTAGTATTACTGACAGTACTGGTATCCACTTTATTCATGGTTTTAGTCAACATTTGCCTTAAAGTCTGTATTTCCGATTTTGTATCCTTAAGACTATCACTATTTTTACTAATTTTTTTGTCCAAATCATTATCCCTTTCACTCAAATCTTTAGAAATAGTGTTCTTCTGTTTCTTAATTTCATCTCTGAGTTCGAGTCTTAGCGATGATATTTTTTCGGTCAAATTTTTTGCCATTTCTTCGAACTTAACTTCAATTTGCTGTGTATTGACCTCATTATCATTTTCATTGTTTTCTTCGTCATCAGGTTTAGAGTCTTCCTCCTCGGCTTCACTGCTTTCTGATTCATTTTCTTCCTTTTCATCCGATGCTTCCAATAATGTCTCCAATGGTTTATGACTTATGTTATGTTGTGTTGAATGCAATATATTCTGATTATCATTGGAATGAGACAATGGTTTGGCACTCGTCTGTTCGTAATTATCTGAATTATCATATTTTGATGGCATACCAGAGCCCACAGTAATACCTAAAGTGCCAAACAAGTCATTGTAATTCTGATCGTATCCGTCAAATTCGGCGAACGGGTCTTCCCTATCATCTAATAAAAACTCATCAGAAATTTCATTACGTTTCTCACTATTTGGTGAGTCTTTGCCACCAGAGCTCTGCTTAATATTCGATTTGTGTTTGGTTTTAGCATCTGATGATTGGTAGTCATCAGAACTGTTTTGCATTTTGTCACTCATCGCTTGAGAGCTATTTTCTGCACTTTTAGAAGAAAGAGCTCTTGTTTTGTTGTCTATTCTATACTTCAATTCATTGTTTACAACACTTTCGACGTTCAGTTCTATTGTGTGAACTTCTTTAAACTCTTTTGTATCGTTGACTCCGCCTTCCGTCACATCTAATGTCAGTAAATCTTCTTCTGCGCCATTAGAGCTCAATTCTTCTACTGCTTCCTCGACTTCCAGTTCAAAGTCAACAGACTCTACCTCTTCGTCGCTAATATTGTTTCTAATATTACTAAACGACAACTCCTTTTTGTCGTCAACTTTCCTATCAATTTGTGTACTCTTTTTGTCAGTCGAGGGCTGAGTGTTTCCGTTGGCATCACTTTTAAAGCCGATCTCTTCGTCAACAAAATGCAAATTCGCGATAGAGGTTAAGCCACTCATACTCAGTGTAGACGAGCCTTTGGAGCTCTTAAGTCTCTGTTGCTCTGCAAGTGATCGATAGTAGGAATCGCACGGATGCTCCCAACTCGACTCTTCTGTCTCACAGTTAAAATAGTATAGTCTTCCGATTTGGTCTTCACTTTACATTAGGAAAGAGCAGATTCACAACAAATGCCAATTGAAAATAAAAGGAAAAAGAGTGCAAAGAGAGAGAAAAGGAGAGAAAAGAGAGGAAAACAGTGAATCATACGTTATGTTAACTCAAAGTTAAGGTATATTTTTTTGGGGAAATAAATGCAAAAGCAATCCAATAAATGAATGCTTTTTTTGGTTAGGCTTTCACTTTACAGACACTCATCGGTGAAGTTTACTAAAAGATATCTCTTTTTTTCTGTAGTCGTTTTCTCTGCCTTTAATTCAGAGCTCAAAAAAGCTGTGATTCATGAGATCTACTTATTTACTGTTGAAATATATTTGACTTTTTCTCTGCCGTCTCTCTATTATTGAATTCGGAAGTAATGTTTGAGTAAATTTAAAGTTCAACTTACACTGCAATCCAAGGGAACGGTAGCTTCTGGACGAGTCCTTTTTTGGCAATCCATAATAAATCAGGCTCTTGTACAGGATCAATTCCAATCTGTTTTGCGTATAAAGTTATGTCTGTTTGGAAATTGAAAAAATCATAATAAATACCAGAATATATCAAAAGTTAGTGCAAAAGGAAATTGAATTCAAATGATTTATTTGAAGAGAAATACACTTTGACTCAAATACCAAATATTTCACTTTAATATCTCATATTCTGTGCTCTATTTATGACTTTCTTCTAAGTCTATTAGTTCTTATCCCTGAAATCAATAATTAGAACTAATAATAAGAGAAATCGCGAATACAAGTGATCTAAGAATGAGCACAACTCCAGTCAGACTACACTTAATAAAGTTATCATTTAATCAGTTCTAATAGAAGTAATGGAGAGCTCATCCAATACCTTCTTGGGTGAGATCGTCAACACTAATCGGCAATTCTTTCAGTATTGTATTCCTGCGTTGTTTGGCATTTATACTGAACTTATGGTGACGTCTACTCTTCTTCGTTACCTGAAAACCAATACTACTGTTGTTTGAATTGATTACTACATTCGTTGCACTACTGATGGCAGTCATAATGCATTTCATTTATTACTTTTTATTATATTTATTCCAATATTTATAACTTTTATATTAAAAAAAAACTTTTATTTGGAAGACTTTAACTTATTTTATAAGAAATGACATCTTTTTCAAGGAATAACTTTTAAGGAATAAAAATCAGATTCTGTTTTTTGGCAAACCTTATGTTGTGCTTTGACTTTAAAGAATAGATTCCAAATGAGTTGAGATAACTTCCGCCCATACCTTTCCGACCACTACATTGTAATTCATATTTGTATACATCTATTCATCGGTTACTATGAGATAAGGATTTGTTTTGGATATTCATTTCAGATGACTTTTTAGAAGAATGTTAGTTACCATCACTATTGGAAACCATACATTTAGAAGTAATATTCTCTCTCTCTCTCTCTCTCTCTCTCTCTCTCTCTCCCCTCTCTCTCTCTCTCCCTCTCTCCCTCCTTATCTCTCTTCCCCTCTCTCTTTCCCTCTCTCTTCCCTCAAAAACAGTTCTGAAGAGAAGACCCGCAGCATTTTTAAGAACAAATTAGCCGCCAGAGGGTGTGCTGTGAAGCGCGTGCTCTGTGTTAGTGACCTGCGCTAAACCTAATGTTGATCTGGTTTTTCCTGAAGCGGTTCTCTGACTATCTTTTGAGTGGAGAAAAGTATTGCCTCACATTCTGTTGGTTTATATGAGTAGAAGTGTTTCGCGACTAATATTTTCTGATTTGTTTGCAAACTATCGATAAAACAAACATTTTCTCACAATTTCTTAATCAACAGTTATGTGACTTTTTTGCAACTCTTGTGTCCATTACTTGTGTTGACATTTATGTTTAGAATGTATTTGACCGCAATATTTCTTAATAGTAAGACATAGACAATGACTTTAAGGCATCAAAAGAAAAGTAAACTTTTATATAAACTTATTATCAGAACTTAAAAGTTGTGATATTTTTGTGTAAATTTGAGATAAACTCCAAAATTTGGAATAATTTAAGGAAAGACTCGACTTTTGACTAATACTCACTTAAAACTAAGACAATGAGAGGACTATCAGTGAATTCCGTCGATGGCTATCGTATTATCAACTTTTTGTTGGTTTATATCTGTTGGTTGACATCAGTTGGGGGTAAGTCTAGACTCTTTACTTATATCTTTCAAAATTGTAAAAAACAAAATTCTTATGAATATAAGTGAATACAATAAATAATACCTTGTTAAATAAAGGTTACAATTACTTATTTATTTACCCTGGCCAAATTACTTTGCTTAAATTGAAAGCCACTATCCCTAAGGGATGCTGAGCTCATTCTATCAGTTGGAAATGTTTTCGTGAAGTGAACCAATTTTTACTAGAAATTGATAGAACGACCAAGGTGGCGGTGAAAGTGGGAGTCGTGTTTATCATCAATTAGTTTTAGTTTAAATATTGTATTCTGTTTTGGAGTGTCCGCTCGATTGACCCAAAAAAATGGGACGAAAAGGCACCGCATGATATCAGGCGTTCCATTAATTTATGGCCGCAAATACTGACTGAAAGCTGAGTTGATTGAGTATTGCCTGCAATTGGGTCTCGACTTATCAACTGATGGAATAGACGTCTCGTTATGAGTATTTTCCTGCTTTCAGTTTTGATGTATTCACTGAATACGAATCATATGTAGTCTTATGTATGACTACATTGTATGATAAGCGCCAACTATTTAATGAATTCTCCCCTTCGGAAAGAACTGCTCCCCATTCTGTTCACAGAAGTTTGCTTTTACTCATTTTAGTCTATATTTTTCAATCGAAATGAATTCGACTCTTTCTCCCTGTTCTCCAGTGTTCTCACTATTCTCTCTGACATTCAATAGCACTCAGAATATAAAAAAGTATACCGAATGACACTTTTGAAAGGCAGGAAGGTTTTGCTCAGCACTGGTTATAATGCATTCAGATTTCCATAATTTGAAGTTTGCTTTTATGTAATACAGAAAATCTCTTCAAATTCATCGACAAATCAAATATTAAAGGCTTTTGGTATAAGATATCAGATTTTCTTTTGGTCTCAAACTGTTACTAAACGCCAAACCATACTATAAGCCATCATTTACTAAGTATTTGAGTCCAGTAAAAGTAATATAACAAAACCGGAGCTCTAATACCGACAGTAAAACCAAAAAAACAAATGATATGTTATTCACTTACAGACATCAGAAGATTACTATTAGTGACCAGAAATTCATATATTTTTCCATTTATTCTGTTTTTTTGTTTCGAAAGTTTTTTGACTCGAATTATATTCTATATATTCTGAGCTCTAATGGTTTCTAAAAAGTTCTCAAATTCTGTTTAACGACATTTCTTTTCCACATTAGTTACAGATTGTTGTTATCGTTGTGTCAGAACTATATCTATAGAATTGCTTTTATTCCCAAAAAACTAATGCATAAAAAGTTTTAAAGTATTTGAGAAAACGGTATAATTCGTAACCTCTTGTCTGTGAGGAGTCTATTATTATTAGTGTTCGTCTCCCACGACGTCTAACGAGCACAGAATATATGGTCTATTATTTGTTGGGTTGAATCTGATCATCAATTTGCTCGTTAAGGCCATAACCGAATGTCAGCCATTGATTTGTTGATATTATGTGTGCGTTAATAGAAGTTAACTTTTATTGTGTGCCATAACTTAATTCATGGCTTTAATATAATATATTTTGGTTTCCAATAATCAGAACAGAATATAACCCATTAATAAACATCGAAATCCTGGAACTCATTTAATGAGTACAAGAGTAGGGAGGGGATAGTCAGGGAGACATTGAGCCTAACAGAGACCACATACTTGTGCTAAAAGTCCTTCATTGATGGGAAAAGTTATGAATGTTATTATTTTCTCATTAAAAAGTCTTCAGTCGTATAATCAGTCAAAAGTCACATTAATTTGCAGACATTCATCTCTAAAATCTACAGAAAGTGCACTCCATTACGAAAATAACCATTTTTATGACTTTCCTTTATAAACAGCCCTTCCTCTGGCCAGTTGTCTGTCTTACGAAACACTCATAGCTACAGATTGTTGGACAGAATTAACTGCAGCTATAAGTCATTGCATTTATATTATATATTAAGAGATATATAAATAAATGATGGCTCTCTGGTCACAAAGAAAAATGTGAATAACTTCCAGCCATTAGTTTTTTTTGCAGTCGAGTTACTCAATGAATGAGTGATCGACCATCCCTTCAATGGACTCAATGTTTGATCTAAAAAGAATTGCATTTTTATAATAGTTTTTGTGTTGAAACAAATTATTTGAGTCCAAACCCAAACTCTTATTCTTTTTTTATATTATAATTTGTTTTTTAATATTTGCTTTTAATGGCCATAAAAGTCATCCGTAAAGTATTAAAATCCAATGGATTAATGGTAGGGTTCAGTGAACCACAACCGCAACACCAAAGAGAGAAAAGCGTTGTATTTCATGAAAAGACATTATTTTGTGGAAAAGAAAAACAATTTGGAAAACAATACAATTATTAAAACTATTAGTCGTTAATTAAAGCATTAGAGAAGCGCTTATTAACGGATTAGTTATTCAGTATTCATGTTATGCTATCACACATTAAATATCAAATATATATCACATTTAATATTATGGTAGAGAACAGAACAAATGGATGAGCGCTCCAACACTAGGAATCAAATAAAAAGTTATATTACATTAACGCGAAGGTGGGTTCGCGTGATTACCGATTGTTAATAATGGAAATGGCATTCCGTATGTGTTATCGCCACTGAGCCGTTCAACTCATCTATACATTGAGGCAAAGGGTATATCCAAATAATAGTGAAGAAATCTGACAGTTCTTACAGATGTGGCGCTAAAAAATTCATTGTTCGCTAAATTAGTTTCATTGTCTTCGCATCAAAAGCCCCGATATTTTTCTAACACAACACTGGCTTTTAGTATTATTACACTTATATTGTATTTTAAAGAAATATTGTGATCATCGCTCAGAATAATTCTTTCTGTCCTCCTATGATATGCACCACAGACTCTATTATCAACACTTTTCTATCACTCATTTGCCTCTCATTGAGAGTCGCTCTTAATTTACATTTTATTTATGAAAATTATATGAATTTTCTCTTCAAAAATTGAGGCATAATTTTAACTCTTATATAATGTTTTGTTTTTTTCGTTGGATATTCAACGAATAAATTACTTATTATATAACTTAACTTAACTGTCATTTATGATACCTCATAGTTCGCCAAAATATATGAGAAATTCTTAATTAACAAAAGCTATCTATATATCTATGAATTGATGGCTCACTCTTTCTCTGGAGATTAAAACAACGTTAAGAATTGTGGTGTTATTCCTGTGCTATCTTCTGATCCGCATATGACACACGAATTTAAAGTAGAGTGAAATCTATTCTCAGCCCTTCTCTCAATAAAGCGTTTCATGTTTTACTCATTTTCGAGACGCCTCTCAAACAAGTTTTAAGCAAAAAAATATTATTCAAAATATATATTCATTTCGTGTGACTTTGAATCTCTAAAGACTGGGATATTATTTTTCATTATAAACCATCAAAAATAGGTTTAAAAGCATTCATTTCCTGAGTAATGAGAAATTCAATGAAATAATAATAATAATGAGAATTACAACTAGAATATTGTATTCGAGGTCTATATATTCAAAAATTTAAGCGAAAAAAGTGAACCAAAATATTATATAATATATAATATAAATTGAATGACAGTTTCATTCAACTGGAGATTTAAAGAACCGAAATATTTCCAAAATGGCAAAAACGGTTTGAAATGAGAATATTTTTTTTTGTCTATAAATGAATTGAGAAAAAAGTCATTTATTTTGTTGTCTAAAATGTTGGTAACAATTTTAGAGTGAAATTATGGTCAAAACACCAGTGAATTCCTTTAAAGTAAACATTGTTTTCATCAGTGATTATATCTATGATAGTTTGGTATAATTTATTTAAAAACCCACATAAAAGTAGTGATAGATTGAGAGGAGAGTGTACTTCACTCTAAAAATTATAATTATTTCTAAAGATTTATTTGAAACTGAAAACCAAAAGTCTGTTATAACAATCTCTGTATTGAATGACAGGTCTTAACATAATAAGTCATTTTCACACAAATGAGAAGTGAATTATAGCATTAAACTAAAGGCAATCCAATATTTCTTTACTTCAATTGATTGAACAAAGAAAGGAAGAAAACGTAGATATAATAGTTATACACAATAGATATTAGAGGAAAAACTGCACCGAAAGCTATCAGATCTCAAGAATTGAGAGAAAGACGTTATATATCTATTGAAACACTTATATTGTAAACACAGGAATTGTATTCAATAATAAGTTATATTATGTTTTGATGGAAATACCATCAGTTGTCTGTTGTGCTGAGCCGTATATTTTTGCTGACAACAGCTTTTTCATTCTCAGACAACTTTTTCACTACAAAATAGAAAAAAGTTTCTCTCAGTTCTGATACAACAAAAAAAACTGCTTTACTTTTGGGAACTGAGAACTGACTCACAAAAAATTTCTTGAAATGTATAGCTTTTAATAAAGACTTACAAACGAGTATTAGTTAGAACTACGACTCAGAATAAATTGAGAAAAAAAAGTTAAATATAAGTATTGAATATAATTTATTGCACAGAATATAATGTAATACAACTAATGAGTTGACTTCCGAACACAAAATACACAGACTTTTACTCTTAGGAAAAGAATGAGTGCACTCAAATAGAAAAAGAAGTTGAAATGAAAGGACTCACCATATAATAGGGAAGACAACACTGTTTGCATTGTCTGACTCAGAGCCCACTATTGAAATGTATATCTATTTACTTATGGAACACAACTGAGTCAATCGATTGGCCATAAGTTAATAAATAAGAACTAACGTTATATAAGAACCAAATCAAAGGCACAAACATTCAGTTCTACTCTTAATTCGGTTCTATTGCTTAAGAATTGAATTTATTTGGGACTCAATTCGTTCCAAACTTTTAGCACAGAATTCAATAATTAAGTATTTCTTCAATACTGAGATTGAAAGCAATTTTTCTTTTCCTTAATTCCTCTTTAGCTTATTCTGAGTGCACTTATCAATAACACGACTGCCAATAATCTTGAGACCGACTATTGGTCACTTAAGTCGAGACATTAGACTTCACTATAAAGTGAGACATAAAATATATTTTATGAGATATGTCTTAAACTCAGACACCATTTTTCCAAAAGTATAAAGAGTTCCAGATTTTAGCTCAAAGAAAGTGAGTTCAGGAGAGGGAGAGAGAGAGAGAGAGAGAGAGAGAGAGAACTTTTCTAGTATAATCATTTCCTTCACTAGAGTTATATCGAAAGTTATAATCAGCTTTGGCTACGACTAAATCCAACCCTTATCTAAGCTATTGATGCAATTTTTAGTATATTTTTTGCACTATTCGTTCAATTGTTGAGGGATTGCGTGCATCGCATCCCATACTCATTGGGTTCTAATGCATTGGCGATGGTCTGCAAACCAACATTGTATTAAGCGTCGACTCCTTTAGTTATTATGGGTTTTCCAATCTATTCATTTGATTTTTTGTACACATTTTCAGAGCACATCTCTTCAATGATATCTAAACAGAAAATCTTTGCTCTCTTTTTTGCATTCCTATGAACTAAAAAAAAATGTAGCAAAAGGTCAACGAAATTGAAGTCAATATATGAAAAAGAAAAGACATGAAACGAATGAACACTTTTTCTTAGTGTGGTTTTCAAAGATCTTAAGAGAAGACGACTTCTCATTCATTTCTTGTGCTCTGATTTGATTCGATTTGATTCCCAGCGCTGTTGTTGTTGTGAATACTTTATATGTTTTTTTGTGTCATATCTTCGTTTCCTTCTCTTTCTTTTATATTTGACTCTATTTTTCACAATAAATACTAAAACAGACTCCGAATAGCAAACAATCGAAACTCTGATATCTTTTATAAATGTTATGTTTGATGTCATTTGTATTGTCATTGTGCGGACCCAACGCACGACTTGTGTCCAATACATTCATTGTCTCCCATTTGAAAACTAATACTAAAAGACTTCATTTCATACGATTAGTTCATTTCAGTGATGAGTCAAATGATTGCAAAAAATAGTGTGCGATAAGACAATACATCCATAAACTGATCCCAAAGTTAGATGTGATCTATAGTTTTCCTCTCATATTATGTTTGATTTTTTTCTGATCTATTCTGATGTCAACGAGATTTTCTTTTTTAGTCGGATTTGTTGGACTCTCACTCGTGTTCTGCATGTAATGGATGTATAGATTAGGGGCTGCGCTCTAAATAAGTCTGACGTGATTTCAAAGAATAGTCAGTCCGAAGTATAGTAAAGTATGAAATGCAATGAAATGCCTTTCCTATGCCTTTCCTATGCTAATAGAGCGCATCACTCAAATGTCATTCCATTTCTCACATATTCTTATATAAATGCCTCGT